>JAODAL010029841.1:0-50929 GCA_025379985.1 Phyllomedusa bahiana | reverse complement strand
AGGGGGGCCTTAGACAATTGGGCAGTTTTCCACTTCATTCATGTTAAAGTAACTCTAATCCTGGAGTAAGAAACGCTACATGGACCAATTGTCATACAAACAATCATCTATATCTTAGATTATTTATGCGGCCAAATGATCTCTGTTGTGATCTGTCAACTAATTTTCATCTTCCGTTGATGGAATGCACATCTGTCATTAAGCATGAATTTTCAGCTATTGGACCGACAATGCCGAATACCAAAGATTAGTTTTTTCACAGATATGTGCCACCAGTTGGCATCCATCACGCTTGTTTGTGCCACAAGTCGACAGCAGCTCGTGGCAGAATATAGTCTAAATTGTCCCTTTTTACTGGCCAGTATTAAAGGGTTTGTGCCACTATAAACATTTATCACCTAACCACAGAATAGGTGATAAATGTCTAATGGCTAAGGCTAGGTTCACACGGCTTAACTGCGGGGCGTAATTTCGCCCTGCAATTACGCCGTGTGGACGGGGGTGGGGCGGGAGCGGGGGGAGTTGAGCGGGGGGGGCTGGCACTTGCCAGCCCATAGAAAAATTTCACTGCTAGCAGCGCGTATAACCAGCTAGAAAGTGACCTGTAAATTATCTCCCCCCGGCGGCTTCGCCGGGGGGGGTTTGAGGAGACGAAAATCCATAGTTCTCTATGAGAACTGTAAATTACCGTAATGAATGGGCCGTTTTAAGCCCGTAATTGGCGCACACCGGCGCGAAATTACGGACCGAAATACGGCGCAATTTAAGCCATGTGAACATAGCCTAAGGGTCTCACTGCTGGGATCAATAAAATGTGGGCCATGAATGTGAGCGCAGTGAGGAAGTCTTTGAATGGAGCAGTAATCGAACATGTGCATTGCTACTCAATTCAGAGTCTATGGAACCAGCAGAGATAGTTGAATGGACTGAAACCTCAGGCAGGGTCCCCATGTTATTGATTGGTGGGATCCCCAGAGAGCAAACATTTATCACCTATCCGATGTCTTTTGTGGCACAACCCCTTTAATGTCTCTTAGGCCTCATTCACATCACGTTTCAGAGCTCCTTCCTGAATACCTTATACCTTGCATATATATATACTGTAGCATAGCTATAGGGTATAATGGACCACATGTAGCCTCATTGTGACTCTGTTCTTTTTTCATGTCTGTAATCGTTTTAGTTATTTGGGGGACAAAAAACATAGTCTAAGCAGTAGGTGTACGGCTATGTTCATAGTTACAGTATATGCTATAGAGAGCAATGAAAACCAGTGGTTCTTTGGTTTAGATAAAAATGTTGCTAGTCACAATTTGCTAAGTAATGTCAGTTTACATGGTGCAACACAATATTTTGAAATACTGTAAAGGCGTTTTTTTTTATAGACCAGAAAAGAGGAAGTAGCTATTTAGAAGGGTTCTGCGGTATATACAGAAGATCTGTTAACTGAATACAGGGTATATGTCAGTATTTTACATCAACAATTGGCCCACGCCCAGGATAAATTTGATGTAACTTTAGACAGGACCCTTTTTTTGCACCACTTTCTAAAAAGTGACAGAACTGTGATGCTGTTGTATAATGCAGTTTTAAAGGGACATTACTGCCACAAATTTTATTGGTTTTATTTGTACTTGTTTATTAAATCCATTTAGGGTAATTATACTATGAAACTAGGGAATTGCTGTACATGTTATTATGTGTCTAGCAGTTTCCTGGTTCCATATATTAAAACCTAAAATGGATAATAATTTAAAATTAATACAATTAAATAATAATATTATAATAACCAGAAGCCTAATATCCAGAGAAAGGTGAGCTGGGAGTGATGAATAGGTTCCACAGGATCTGGAGCCATGTTGACTGCAACCCACAGTTTCTGGAGAGTGCTTGTGGAAAGATCATAGAGCGGACCTGACGATCAGGGTGGTCCTACAAATTTCAGCATTGCATTTAATCTGAGGGAACCCGGGCCAGGATAGTGTTTGGAAGTCTTGGTCCCTGCTCTTCTAACCAATGTTGGACATTTTTAGCAGTGTGATATGTGCATTGTTTTTTCTGAAAATTCCATCTACCCCAGGGAAGTCAATCAGAACGTATGGGTGTACGTTACATGGAAGGATAGATTTATACTCAATTCAGATGATAATGCTTCCCGCAGAATGAGTGAGCTCAGGGAATGCCACAAAACAATCCTGAGACTACAACGCTGCCCACCACCAGCTCTTTGTTCTTCCAGCAATAGTTGCAGGATGTTTGTTCTCTGTTTGTTGCCTGATATGCCGATATCTATGTGTTTCATGAAGCAGATAGCATGACTCATGGGTGAAGGCATCTTTTGTCAATAAGTGGAGGTCCAATTGCAGTACTGTTTTAATAATTGAAGCTTTTTTTCATTAGCAAAGGTGCAGTGACCATTTGTTTGCTTTTAGACACACATCTGATAGCCCCTGGTTCATTTTGACGGTGAGCAGCTCCACTGTAACATGTCAGTCTGCTCTTGTGCACCTTCATAGCCACATCAGTGGCACATGGTGCTCTGTAGTTTCCATTTTGATTATTCATAATGGTCACTCTTGATACACTTTCACCACAGCAGCACACGAATAGTTCACAAATTGCAGTTTCAGAAATGCTTCCATCTTTGGCGTGAAATCCCTTTTTCATCCCCTTTTGCAACCTTGATAAATTGGCTTTTATCCATGACAGCAACAAGGAATGTGTCTTCAGACAGCCTATCACACAACTTGTATGTCCACCAAGTTGGCTCATAACACGTGTCTTCCCTTAGGAGCTACACATTGCCAACATTGTTGTTATGGTGCGCCACATGGTCAGTAAAAGGTCAAGATGTCCATGTGTAATAGGCAGTCCTGTCCTTTTATATAGCACTGGGCTTCCTACCTTGGAGGATACCTAGGGTGATGGGTAGGGCTCTTAGAGCTGTGCCACCGCAGAGCAGTATGAGGGTATGAATTTCAACATCCAATTGTTTTGTTTTCCATAGAGATAAGTTGATGGCAGAGGTCACTGGCAGCAGTTTACTCTACTCTCCTAAGTGAAACAAGTACAAGTCTGTTTGAGCCAAGTGTGCATGTGTATGCAGGAGTCAGCTGCCATCTATAGAAGATGTGTGGGCACCTTAAACGGGTTGTCTGGTTTAAATAAAAATGAAATAGTAAGCTGCTTGTGCCAAACTAAACTAAAAACAGCCTATACTCGCCTGCCTCTGTTCTAGCACTGGATCTTCGATGTACATTTCATTTGCTTCTCAACAGGACTTCACCCATCATTGGTCACGTACCCATTCCCTTCCATCACCATTCAGAAGTGAACAGCGCATTCGACAGCAAAAGAACTATCTAATTTATATTTCAACTGGACAACCCTTTTAACCCCTTACCGAAATGGACATATGAGTACATCCTAATGCCGGTAAGGAGCTTTGTAGCAGGATTGCAGCACGATCCCGCTACATAGCCGCCAGGTGTTAGCTGTTAATTGCAGCTAACCCTCATCGGTTACAGAGCAGGATCGGGCCAGCGCCATCCTGCGCTGTTTAACTCCCTAGACACCATGGCATAGATGGCTACGGCGTCTAAATCAATGAGAAAAAGTGCCGTACACCGTTCCTCACTTCAATCAGGGCACCCACGGCGAAATCCTGGGGCCCAGATTGCTTAACATGACAGCTGGAAACTTTGTGAAAGCTTCCATCACCACCGTGTTTTCGATTTTGCTATTTCCAAGCCCAGGCAGGAAGTAGTAAAACCGCCATCTTTGTACACCATAATGCATTGTATTGCAATGCATTATGCTGAATACGTGACCCCCTAGTGGTGAAATACACTAGGGGAACTCAAAGTTAAAGTAAAGAAAAAAAAATGTTTTCACGTGTAAAAAAAAAAAAAAAAAAAAAAAAAAAAAAATTTAAAAGTTCAAATCACCCATCTTTCGCCATTTTACAAATAAAATAATAAAAAAGTAACAAAAAAGTCTGATCTATTAAAATATGACATAATTTATCCCTTACGCTGAACACCTTAGAGGGAAAAAAAAAATCCAAACGCTAAAATTGCAGGTTTTTGGTCATTTCATGTCCCATAAAAATTGGAATAAATTTAATCAAAAAAGTTGCATGTATTCAAAACTGGTAACAATAAAAAGTACACTTCAGCCCGCAAAAAACGCCTCCTCACTCAAGTCCATAGATGTTAGTACAAAACAGTTATTGGACGCACAGAATGGCGCCGCGGCGCAAATGTAATAAATAGAAAATGTTTGGAGTTTTTTTTACGATAACTAAACATAACTACATGCTTGGTATTGGCAGATGCGGATCAACCTGTAGAATACAGAGAACACTTCACTTTTACCAAAGACTGAACGGCTCAAAAACAAAACTCCCGCAAACATGGAGCAAGCACATTTTTTCACAATTTGCCCCACTTAGAATTTATTAACGACGTCCCAGTATAGTCTATGGTAATATGAATAACACCATTAGGAAGTACATATTTTTTGGCAACATAAAAGCCCTCATACGTGTATGTAGACGAAAAAATAAAAAAACTTATGGCTCTGGGAAGGCAGGGAGGGAAAAACAAACGTGAAAAAAAAGGCCTCGGTGTTAAGGCCATGTTCACACGGCTTAAAATGGGCCGCATTTCGGTCCATAATTACGCGCCGAAGTGCGCAAATTACGGGCTGAAAACGGCCCATTCATTACGGTAATCCACAGTTATCATAGAGAACTATGGATTACGTCTCCTCTCCCTGCTCGGACAATACGCCGAGCGGGGAGATAATTGACATGTGAATTACTAGCCGCAAATACGCGCCGCTAGCAATTCAAGTCTAAGGGCCGGCGAAGTGCCGGCCCCCTGCTCATTCCTCCGCTCCCGCCCCGCCCCCGGTCACACGGCGTAATTGCGGGGCGTAATTACGCCCTGCAAATACACCGTGTGAACATAGCCTAAGGGGTTAAGACACCAAGGATGTGTCTGTTTGCTTTTTTGTAATGAAATAAGCAGAATATACATTCCGAGTATGTAAAGGAGTTGTACAGTGATGACATTCCCCTTTATTATATCTCCCCAGACAGATCTGTTTATATGCCAGTGCCTATCGTTCTATAAATGTGCCCTTTTAACTATTGACATTACATTGAGGCAGAAGCATAGTAGAGAGGGCACATTTGTGTCATAGCATCTCATGGGGAAAATATGGCCTTGTTATCCATAGCAACCAGACACTTCTATTCTACATATCATTTCTCAGGGCAGTTTCTGAAATGAGTGGGTAACAAGGCTGCTTCTCTCCTAAACAGTCCAGAATTGTGAGTCCTGATCTATTCTTAGTGCCGGTATGTGGTAAAGCTGCAGTTAATGTATTTTCTCGCTTTCTCCATGGGTTTGTCACTTTTCTTCAGTTCTGCATGACAATTAGCAGTGCTATTACTAATTGGCTTGTAGCGTTAAGTACAGTATACTTCTGTCTGTATTTGGACTCTGAGAATGACTCATTGAAGCCATCTGATAATGAACCACTTTTGCAAGTTCACATACCAACTACTGTGTTTTAGCAACTACAATATAAGGAAACTAATGTGAGGGGATCCTACAAAGTGAAGACGATTGTATTTTGAAATGTTGAGTCTGATATGTCAGAACGGTTTCAGTCATCCCGGTTGTTAAAGTGAACAGTCAATGAATTACTTGCATCGAGGATTTTGTGGCGAGTGCTGGCGACCTGGAGCAACATGTCCAAGTATTAACCATGGTTATGTACAGTATATAAGGATGTAGAGAGGGAAGCAACTGACCAATACTTGCTCCCTTCTCTATCTTGCTTAACCTCTTCCTGATAGTCATAATAATATGGCTCTGTTTTTTCCTCCCCACCTTCCAAGATTCATAACTTTAGTTTTTCCATCTATATAGACATGTGAGCGCTTGTATTTTGCGGGAGCAGATGTATTTTCTAATAGCACCATTGATCATACCATAGAATATACTGGGAAACCCAAAAAATTGTAAGAGGGGGTATAATATGAAAAAAAAGTACTAGCGCCATGTTTGGGATGGGGGGTGGTTGATTTTTAGGACATTTACTCATTTGCTTTGACCAATAACTTTTGTTTTTCTACCTATGAACCTGAGTTGGGGTGCCTTTGTTGCTGGCTAAAGTGTACTTTTTATTGGTACCATTTTAGTAAGCATATGACTTTTTAATCACTTTCTATTACAATTTGGCACACGAAATAACCCAAAAAACTAATTTTTTTGTATGGTGTTACTCGTATGGGATAGATGTTATATTTTAATAGATTGGAGTTTTTCAGATGCTGCAATACCAAATATGTGTGACTTTTTCATTTTTTTTATTTGCAAAATGATATAAAGTGGTATTTGAATGTTTAATATTTTTTATTATTTTTAAAACTTTTTTTGTTGTAACTTGCACATTTAGGGCAACATGTATGATTTTTGGCGCTTAGACGACAATATTTCACAGAGCTCAGCTTCTCTCCTCTATCATATAACCCTATATATCTCAAAGCTCAGCTTCTCTCCTCTATCATATAACCCTATATATCACAGAGCTCAGCTTCTCAAATCTATCATATAATCCTATATATCACAGAGCTCAGCTTCTCTCCTCTATCATATAACCCTATATATCACAGAGCTCAGCTTCTCAAATCTATCATATAATCCTATATATCACAAAGCTCAGCTTCTCTCCCTCTACCATAAAACCATATATATCACAGAGCTCAGCTTCTCTCCTCTATCATATAACCCTATATATCACAGAGCTCAGCTCCTCTCCTCTATCATATAATCCTATATATCACAGAGCTCAGCTTCTCTCCTCTATTATATAACCCTATATATCACAGAGCTCAGCTCCTCTCCTCTATCATATAACCCTATATATCACAGAGCCCAGCTCCTCTCCCTCTATCATATAACCCTATATATCACAGAGCCCAGCTCCTCTCCCTCTATCATATAACCCTATATATCGCAGAGCTCAGCATCTCTCCTCTATCATATAACCCTATATATCACAGAGCTCAGCTCCTCTCCTCTATCATAAAACCCTATATATCACAGAGCTCAGCTTCTCTCCTCTATCATATAACCCTATATATCACAGAGCTCAGCTTCTCTCCTCTATCATAAAACCCTATATATCACAGAGCTCAGCTTCTCTCCTCTATCATATAACCCTATATATCACAGAGCTCAGCTTTTCTCCCTCTACCATATAACCCTATATATCACAGAGCTCAGCTTCTCTCCTCTATCATATAACCCTAAATATCACAGAGCTCAGCTTCTCTCCCTCTACCATATAACCCATATATATCATAGAGCTCAGCTTCTCTCCTCTATCTTATAACCCTATATATCTTAGAGCTCAGCTTCTCTCCTCTATCATATAACCCTATATATCACAGAGCTCAGCTTCTCTCCTCTATCATATAACCCTATATATCACAGAGCTCCTCTCCTCTATCATATAACCCTATATATCACAGAGCTCAGCTTCTCTCCTCTATCATATAACCCTATATATCACAGAGCTCAGCTTCTCAAATCTATCATATAATCCTATATATCACAAAGCTCAGCTTCTCTCCCTCTACCATATAACCCTATATATCACAGAGCTCAGCTCCTCTCCTCTATCATATAACCCTATATATCACAGAGCTCAGCTTCTCTCCCTCTATCATATAACCCTATATATCGCAGAGCTCAGCTCCTCTCCTCTATCATATAACCCTATATATCACAGAGCTCAGCTTTTCCCCCCTCTACCATATAACCCTATATATCACAGAGCTCAGCTCCTCTCCTCTATCATATAACCCTATATATCAGAGCTCAGCTTCTCTCCTCTATCATATAACCCTATATATCACAGAGCTCAGCTCCTCTCCTCTATCATATAGCCGTATATAAACGACCAAAAGGTGTGTTCTATTGTTTTTCTTCCTATGCCTCCCACCGAGGCCGAGGGATAGACAAAAGAAGGATGGGGGACAGACAGGCGCCCAAATATAGTGTATTAAATCACTTTGCAATTAGGGTAAATAATGAATCCAAAAGTGCTCACCTGAGCTAGTTGTACAAGATATGGTACAACACATATAACACATTTATGGCAAAATCCGACTGTCAGCTGCTGGTACCTCCGCTGGATCTCTCGTGCACCCCACACTCAGGAGCAGGAGGAAATATATGAATGTATCTCTGCAACTGTTTACAGTTTAAACAGCAGGAATGGAGGTTCTACTAGCGCTTTTCAAATTTAAAATTGTCTTTCCTTAGAATTTTCAGGGAAGGGAACACAAATCCTCATTAAGAATATGAGAATTTATTTAAAACATAAAACTTTAAAACATGATACAATTAAAATAAAGCCTCTACGCGTTTCACTCGCATCATCGCGAGCTTCCTCAGGAGTTCTATCACAAACACACATCTACAATGCTCAAATAAGCTTAAACGGGCCAACCCTTTCTTTGGTAGACCAATCCCCTAACAGAGGCTCCCACATGTGTAAACGCATACCCATTTCTATCCCCATGTCCCTTTCGGGTTCATTTATTACCACTCTTAAAAACACTTATAAATTAATCTTAGATCTTATTAAAATTCGACTATATCTTTATACTTATATTTTAAGCGATCCGCTTGTCTCCGATATTATCCTTCCTCCCTCTGGTTTTACCGCTGGGATCGTCCGACCTCCGCCGGAAGCGGAAGTCTACGTCATAAACCGGGTATCCAGAAGGTCCTCATCGGTACTAAGAGACCAACTGCGCATGCTCTATGCCAGTATACCATCCGTTTTAGAAGAAAAACTAATTATATTGCACTATTTACTCCAACGGTCTTAATTACTATTTAATACCTACCGTTGGAGTAAATAGTGCAATATAATTTGTTTTTCTTCCAAACACGGATGGTACACTGGCATAGAGCATGCGCAGTTGGTTTCCTAGTACCGATGAGGACCTTCTGGATACCCGGTTTATGACGTAGACTTCCGTTTCCGGCGGAGGTCGGACGATCCCAGCGGTAAAACCAGAGGGAGGAAGGATAATATCGGAGACAAGCGGATCGCTTAAAATATAAGTATAAAGATACAGCTGAATTTTAATAAGATTTAAGATTGATTTATTAGTGTTTTTAAGAGTGGTAATAAACGAACCTGAAAGGGAGATGGGGATAGAAATGGGTATGCGTTTACACATGTGGGAGCCTCTGTTAGGGGATTGGTCTACCAAAGAAAGGGTTGGCCCGTTTAAGCTTATTTGAGCATTGTAGATGTGTGTTTGTGATAGAACTCCTGAGGAAGCTCGCGATGATGCGAGTGAAACGCGTAGAGGCTTTATTTTAATTGTATTATGTTTTAAAGTTTTATGTTTTAAATAAATTCTCATATTCTTAATGAGGATTTGTGTCCTTTTCCTGATAATTCTATGGAAGGACAATTCTAAATCTGAAAAGCGCTAGTAGAACCTCCATTTCTGCTGTTTAAACTGAAATCAGTTGCAGAGATACATTCA
This sequence comes from Phyllomedusa bahiana, assembly GCA_025379985.1. NCBI lineage: Eukaryota > Metazoa > Chordata > Amphibia > Anura > Hylidae > Phyllomedusa > Phyllomedusa bahiana. Next base: position 41,340 of record JAODAL010029841.1, on the reverse strand, counting down.
TATAACCCTATATATCACAGAGCTCAGCTCCTCTCCTCTCCTCTATCATATAACCCTATATATCACAGAGCTCAGCTCCTCTCCTCTCCTCTATCATATAACCCTATATATCTCAAAGCTCAGCTTCTCTCCTCTATCATATAACCCTATATATCACAGAGCTCAGCTTCTCTCCCTCTATCATATAACCGTATACATCACAGAGCTCAGCTCCTCTCCTCTATCATATAGCCCTATATATCACAGATTTCAGCACCTCTATCATATAACCCTATATATCACAGAAATCAGCTTCTCTCCTCTATCATATAACCCTATATATCACAGAGCTCAGCTGCTCTCCTCTATCATATAACCCTATATATCACATAGCTCCGCTGCTCTCATCTATCATATAACCCTATATATCAGAGTTCAGCTTCTCTCCCTCTATCATATAACCCTATATATCACAGAGCTTAGCTTCACTCCCTCTATCATATAACCCTATATATCACAGAGCTCAGCTTCTCTCCTCTATCATATAACCCTATGTATCTCAAAGCTCAGCTTCTCTCATCTATTATATAACCCTATATATGTCAGAGCTCAGCTTCTCTCCTCTATCATATAACCCTATATATCACAGAGCTCCTCTCCTCTATCATATAACCCTATATATCACAGAGCTCAGCTTCTCTCCTCTATCATATAACCCTATATATCACAGAGCTCAGCTTCTCTCCCTCTACCATATAACCCTATATATCACAGAGCTCAGCTCCTCTCCTCTATCATATAACCCTATATATCACAGAGCTCAGCTTCTCTCCCTCTATCATATAACCCTATATATCACAGAGCTCAGCTCCTCTCCTCTATCATATAACCCTATATATCACAGAGCTCAGCTTTTCTCCCTCTACCATATAACCCTATATATCACAGAGCTCAGCTTCTCTCCTCTATCATATAACCCTATATATCTCAAAGCTCAGCTTCTCTCCTCTATCATATAACCCTATATATCACAGAGCTCAGCTCCTCTCCTCTATCATATAGCCCTATATATCACAGAGCTCAGCTTCTCTCCCTCTATCATATAACCCTATATATCACAGAGCTCAGCTGCTCTCCTCTATCATATAACCCTATATATCACAGAGCTCAGCTGCTCTCCTCTATCATATAACCCTATATATCACAGAGTTCAGCTTCTCTCCCTCTATCATATAACCCTATATATCACAGAGCTCAGCTTCACTACCTCTATCATATAACCCTATATATCACAGAGCTTGGCTTCTCTCCCTCTATCATATAATAGTATACATCACAGAGCTCAGCTCCTCTACCTCTATCATATCATGCTGTCAGATGGGGCAGCATAAACCACCTGCCAGGTTCCCTTTAAAGGGTTGTCCAACAAACCAAAAATAAAAATAATAATTCTTAAATTGCTTGCCTGAGTGTTCATCTCCCTATGATGTTTTCTGTGCTTATTTGTGTTTTTCTTGTGCTGTATGACAGCTCCCTTCTTCGCCGCTGATCAGTAGCAATTACTGTTTGAAAACTGTTTCCCTTTGCCTCGTAGAACTAGAAGTCCCAGGATCCTTTGCTGCACTTTGTCTATGTTCCTCCATCCCTCTCAATCTCCGTTTTATATTTCATCCCTGTTTCCTCTCTGATGTTGAAAGCCTTGGAACACAGGACCAAAGGGGTGTGGCTTTAAAGATTGCCCTGAAAAAGCCACAACTCTTGGGTTAAATGATCTGAGCTGGACACAATGCGACAGACAGAACTACTGTGCTCCCTGTCAGCAAACAGCAGATGTAGAAGTGCAGGAAGCCCACAGAACATTTTATGAATTTATATTGAAAAAAGTTCCTAACTTCCGGAAAAATATTATTGAGAACATTTTTTTTTTTCAAAACAACCTCTTTAAGTCTGTAGCTGCTGTTTTGCTCATACTAACATACACTACTAACAAAAAAGTTAGGGATATTTGTCTTTTGGTTAAAAGGGACTTGAAGGGGAGTTCCGGGTCCCAACAATGCTTGTTTGTCCGTAGGGGTATGAGTAAAAATAGAAGATAAAACTCATACTTACATCCTGTTCACTCCCGGCTGCTGGTCCCAGTATGTAAGCAGATGCAGCCAATCACAGGCCACAACGTCACATGCATATGACCTCTATGGCCTGTAATTGGCTGCAGATATCATGTGAATGAAGACCATTCACTACTTTAGTGGCAATGAACGGATCGGCAACCGGGAATGAATGGGAGTGTCTGGGAGGTAAGTATGAGTCTTACCTTCCATTTTATACTTGTACTCCGATGGACAAACGAGCATTAATCAGTCCTGAGAAACCTCTTTAACCCCTTAACGGCCGCGCACCGTCTTTTGACGTCGGCTGGTGCGGGTCGTTCGTCTACAGCGACTTCTTTTGACGTCGCTGCAGACTTAGGAAACGTCCGCAACCCGGTGCTTTAACCCTTTGCTTGCAGCGGTGCGTTACCGCAGCGCAATCCAAGGGTTTCCCTGCTCTGTCAGGTGATCAGAGCGCCCGGTGACCCGACAGAACCCGGGGAACGGCTGCACAGTCAGCTCTGGGGACCTAGAGTGGCCCCAGAGCTGTCTGTGTATGAAGCCAGTGACCAGGACACACTGTGTGCTGTCCAGATCACTGCCTGTGTCAAAAGATTAGAATGTATTAGCATATATGAATATGCTAATAGATTACGAAGTGTTTATAAAAAAAAAAGTAAAACAGTTCTCCCTTCATGGGATTAAAAAATAAAAAGTAAAAAATATAAAAAGTGTAAAAAAATGAATAAAAAAATAAATAATAAAATAAACAAATATTTAATAAAAAATAATTGTGCATACATTACACACAAAAAAAAATCCTACACATATTAGGTATCCACACAACCGTAATAACCTGTAGAATTAATCTAACAAGTTATTAAGTGTGGAATGTGAATGGTGTAAAAAGACAAAAAAAAATAAATAAAAATTTTGCAATAATTTCTAAGTGAACTTAAACTATTTCCCCATAAAGTACAACTTGTCCCAAATAAAACGAGGCCTCAGCCAACTGCGACATTGAAAAAATAAAAAAGTTACAACTGTTGAAACGCAAGGAGGCAAAAATTAAAAAAATGTTCAGGACATTAACTACTTTTCAGAGCTGGGGCTTAAGGGTTTAATGGCAAAATTTCCAGCAGATGTTTAATCCCTGAATTGCCCAATAAATTTTGGGGACTAATGTGATTTGGGATTTAAACTGTCCCCCTCATAATGCTACTGAATTTTGCCATTAAGCTCCTTGTTAGAGATCAGCAAGTTGTGCAAGAAAGTACTGAAACATTAAATGGTTGGACATATGCATTCTAAAATAAAAAATAAAAATGTCAAGACATTTTGGGCGACGGGGAACGGGGCTTCACCAGATATCTGCCGTCTTTACAGCCCGATATCAGGCGCAGCCCTGTTCATACATTTTTAAATCTCCCACATGCCACTCCCAGGCGCATTACATAGCGCCTGCAGCGCTTTGTAATTCGCCCGATCTTGGGGGGCGTGCAGGAGGCGGGGCGCACTAGAACCGTAGCGAAGCTACAAATTTGTAGCTTCACTACAGCATTTCTGGGCACATTACAGCTGGAACAGTTATCCATTTTCAAAGTGGAATCCTGATCCCAAACTGTCACCCGAGCGCTAGAATGCGCCTGATTTATGAGCCGCTGTAGAGCGGGTTCCTACATCAGGCGCATTCTAGCCTATTTTTAGGCACATGGAATTTGGCGTGTTAATACCAAATTTCATGCATGTCGCCCTTTATGTTTAGTCTTAAATTTCAACCTCAAGCCAAGTATCCCTAAGTTTTTGTGAGTTGTGTATCTACCCTTCAGTGAGCTGATGTAGAGAGTGAAAACTTCTTTCAGAAATGTGTGCTTATCCGTGTTTCTGTTCTCATAGGTCCTTACAGCATTTCTAACAATGTCCTCATATTTGGACTACACATAGACATTTTCTTGCACAGCACTGAGTGAAAAAGGTCTGTGGATAGTTCCAGTTTTTAGTTGATCATGATTTTTTTCAACTATCTCATGTTTATTTAAAAGTCCCCTGGCTTGTTCCATCAAGAAAAAGAAGAGTTTGATCGTTGGATTAGCCAGACTAGTGGTATCTGGAAACTGCTTAAAAGGGTTGTGGCACAAGTGAAAAGGATGGCCGTAACGTATAGCACCAACCGGATAGCTGGCTGCGCCTGCGCAGTCACTTTCCATTCTTTTCTACAGGAGTTCTGAGTACAGCGGGGCTCTGCTCGGAACTCCCATAAAGCAGAATGGAGACTGGCTCTTCAGTCTGCACTCTGAGTTTCGGGAGCCCATTGCTGAGCTAAATGTGGGTACCAGAGGTGGGACATGCACCTATCAGACAATCCTAGTGATCCTAGTGATATGCCATCATTGTCTGCTGTGATAGAACCCCTTTAATCATTGTCCCTACTTATGTTGATGTGTAATCAATTCAACTTAAAATGCATTTTTACTAAAGGGGTTTTGCCATAAAGTCATTTCATACTCGCTTTATCCAGCTTGAGATATAAGTGTGCTCAAAAGGGGTTGTGTGGAATTTGTTTAAAGTGTGTATCATGTGACCCAGCAGGCTTGACATCACCATGCCTTTCCCCACATTGTGCTCACTGTAGTCAAACAAAGGTCTTTTTATGTAAAGAGCTGTGAGTAGTTAGAAAGTAACTGAGTGGTTAGCTCTTCTGTCTTCCAACATAGGGTTACTAAGTTCAAATCCCTGCACAAGCCAAATATATCTATTTTTTTGTCTCAATGCACATACCTGATTGAGGTTTAATTTAATTATTATTTATTTGCACAGAGTGACAAATTACTAAGGCATACAGGAGTAGAATGACAGCACCTGGGGTTGAACACTCGGTCGGCAGTGAGTTAGTGTGTCTGATTACTAAGCAGGGAAGAGACTATCTGAGAGGAGAGATGATGTCTGAACATGTGCGGCCAGGACTGAGGAGCTCTCGTCACTGATTGTATCCCCTGGAGATGCGCTGTACACTATGGATCACTAAGGGAGCAGCTAAAACTAAAATGCTACAGTATTTTTAATAATGGTGAATGGTGAAATTGGTAATTATTTAATTTGCGAGCTTCCCATGTCATTTTTATTTTGTGACAAAACCCATTTAAGTGTTTGGGGTAAGATTTGCTATAAGACTAGTCTGCGGCCAGCTCAGTGAGTGGATATGGTACGTGCACTGTAGCTTGTTATTGCGGCTGACTATGTTGTTTGTATGTTGATTTATGGATTCAGGTCCAATTGAGCTATTGATTTTAATTTAAGTTTTACAACCTTAATAAAGTACCATCGCTCTATGGCCTATTAAGATTAATCTGTCTCTAAGTCTTCATTTCCTTAACATTTGTAAATGATATTGCTTGTGGCCTCATGGTATCCACCTAATTGCCTCAATTTTTTTTTCTTGTATTCACTTTGTTCAATAGGACATTAAAGGGGACATGTATGAAAACTGTTCTTTGTTGCCCATAGCAACCAATCAGAGCTCCCCTTTCATTTCATTTAGGTATGTGCCGCAATTACGCTGTGTGAACATAGCCTAAGAGTCTTAAAAAAACAAAAAAGCTCAAGGCAAGGTTCATCCGCATAATGTTGTAGCTTTTATTACAGATTTTTTCAGTTTGTAGAGTTTTTTTTCTGCAGTTTGTGCATTTACTGTATTTTGTGCATATTTTTGGTGCAGTATGTTCTAGTTTCCAGTCACTTTGGAATCGTCCATTGTAGTAGATGAAAGATTATGACAACAGATTGAGAGAAACAAAGATTTCAGCCAGAAGATCCTGTAAATGGGCTGCAGCCCCTATGTCCTACTTGTCATGAGGGCTACAGTTCACGGTCCCCAATAAGTAAAATGTTGGGAAATCTCTACAAGTTATCCTCCCTTAAATTTGTAACCAATATGTTTTATAATTATAAGTACTTTCAACAACTATAAGGTTGAAGGTTTACATTTGTGTCAGAGGTTTCATTATGTCTGTTACATGACAGACACCTAATGGCGCTGATGGATCCTGTTGTGGTGATGTCAATGCTGAGCTATATGTGAGTATCCTACAAGATGAGTTACTTCGTACACTTGAGTACTATGGGTATGAAAAGGACGACATAGTGTTCCAGCAGGATGACCATAAGCATATGTCAAGATTGGTGTAGAAATGGTTCAGTGACAAAGAAGTAGAGTTACTGGATTGGCCCTCACAGTCCCCAGACCACAACCCAATTGAACATTTGGGTAGAGTTGAAGAAAAAGCTGTATTCGTACCCAAGTGAGTCGACCAATGTGCAGCAACATTGGGAATAAGTAGAAGAGACCTGGGATCAGATTTCAGCCGAGACATGCTTGAATCTGATCTAGAGCCCAGAAGGATTCAGGCAGTGCTGAAAGCCAAAGGTGGATTTACGAAATACTAACAGAATAATAAGATTTTTAGGAGCTAAACCATAACAATGCAGTTACAGGAAAGAATCTGCATAGCTAAGCATATGCTAAATAGTTGCAAGTCAAATTTATGTATGAGATAGCCAAGATTGTCTAAAATGATGGTAGTCTCACGTTAAAAGCTGTAGTCGATGGTGAGATATGGAGCCAAAAGTTCAAAACATTGTTACCCTTTTGCTTGACACTGTACTGAAACCATATCAAAGATGAGCTATGAGTTGATATTTTGACCAAATACACAAGCTCACAACCCTTGTCAAGGGTTTTCATTGACTTGCGAGTCCCTACACTTACTTTACTAATGATTTACAAGAAAATCACAATAAAATGGGACATTAATTAAAAACACAGACACACAACCATACTTATAGCTCAACGGTTGGACAAAGAACTGGGAAGCAATAAACGCCCTAGTCCTACATGGCCAAAGTTTGCACAGGTGCACAATAATGGTGAATAATTGCCACAGTACCATACTGGGGAGATTGCTCAAGTGCAAAGATACTGCAAAGATACTGATGAACAGCTACCCCCAAGCCTACTATTCATTAAGGGGGTAATTGCTAGTATTACATCCACACATACATGAGACTTATATAGGGTGCCAGTTATTTGGCAATCAATTGATGACGCCAATACTATTCGATTGAGTGGATTGCCCAGAATATTCCAATACAAAATACTCACACCCTCTGTTCCCCAGTATTAGAGTAAAAATGCATCCTTAACAATATCAAACATGAGATATTAATTTGATTTTTTGGCCAAAATATGTAGGTTCCCAACCCAAGAGTCCTCCTTGTCTTGTGAGTCCCTATACATGGTGTCCTCATTTTAGAAAAACAGATCATGCAGCACTATTTTTTCCTGCCACTTCTGAGGAAATCTGCGTCAGGCTCTGAATGGAACTTTCAATGTAGAGTGAACATCAACATACAACAAATGTACATTTTTATAAGTAGATACATCCATCTCTTATGTTTATTAAAGGGGAGTCTGCAGATTACAGATGATTGCTGGAATCTTACACAATGCACTTTCAGGGGAATCTCTTATGTAAAGTGAATAATTTTGGAATAAAAAGTTAGCTTTTCAATATACTTTTTGTTTCAGTTTTTAATTTCAGCTTTGTCTCTGAATAAACCAAGACAAATTTTTGTATTTTCGCTACTTGCCGACTACTCATAGACTATAAGCATCCGGGTGGTGGCAGTTTAATTCTGCATGGATGTTTTGGAACGTGCATGGCAAGTGCGCAGCTGTACATTAATTGTACAGCCACACGGGTGGAAATCTGAGCTCTCCACTAGGAAGCCAGGGATCCCTGACCTCTCAAATTGCTGTATATACAGTGCTTAAAGGGGTTTTGCCACAAAGTAAAATTGACTTGGGAAGCTTGCAAATGAAATAACAAACATTTTCACCATTCATTATTTTTAAAAATTCTGGACCGTTTTTGTTTTAGCTGCTCCTTTAGTGATCCATTGTTTACAGCTCGTCTCCAGGGGATGCAACCAGGGCTGAGAGCTCCTCAGTCCTGGTCAGACATACTCAGACATCACTTCTCCTCTCAGGCAGCTACTGAGTGTTCAAACCCCAGGTGCTGTCACTCTACTCCCATCCTCTGTACTCCTTAGTAATTAGTCAAACAGTGCAAATAAATAAAAAATAAACCTCAATCAGGTCTGTGCATTGATAAAGAGAAAAAAAAAACACAGGCTTGGTTCCTGCAGGGATTGGAACCTAGGACCCTTGTGCTGTGAAGCAAAAACATTACCTCTCAGCTACTCACAATGCTTTACATAAACAGACCTTTCTTTGACTAGAGAGAGGAAAGGCCTGGTGATGTCATCCTGCTGGGTCACATGATATGCAATTCAAACAAATCACACATGCCCCCTTCTGAGCACACAGAGCTGGATGCAGGAGGTATGAAATGAGATTGTGGCAAAACCCCTTTAATGAGCGTTGAATACACAGATAGGCAGGAAGTCTATGCCTCCTTCATGCCTCCCAGCACCATTTGACTGCTGGGGCTTGGTAACTGATTGAGCTACCAGGTGTTATCAGATCCAGATTAGCTCTGTAGTCAGTGCAGAGGATGAAGTTCTCCTGCAACTGGGGCTAATACACCAGCCCCGGATATAGGGCAAATGAACCACAAAGAAAGTGATCTAAAAATGCCCCTGAAAGGTCTTTTTCTGACCGTATGGGGGCACAATATGTAATACAAAGTAACAACAAAAAACATCCTAAAACTTTATATCACCTATATATAACTGTCTGTGATGGAAAAATGACACAAGTACAACACTTATTTTAGTGCCACTTTTGCTGTTAAAAAATTAATAAAAAAAAAATTACAAACAAACTTTTTTTTTTTTTTTACTATTTTCGCTCATATTAAAGAAAAAACAAACAAAAAGAATTCATCCGGATGTTTACTAAGGAAATTATGCCCGATCAGAAAGGGGGGTAAACAGCCTGGTCAGGAACTAGTTAAGGAGAGCTTGTGGACTCCTCTGACATTATCCTTTGATGCATCTGGTATACTAGAATATCATTCTTCCCTGGATTCCCTTCCATTTATCTTTTATAAATTAGGCTTTCGATATGTAAATAAATTCATTTTTTGGGGGGGTAGACACAAAACATGTTTGGGCAGTAATATTTTTTTGTATAAGAAGAAATGTAGGTATGGGTCTAGTAGAAGGAAGATTAATATTAAGGGATTGTTCCTTGAATGGTGAACCCCTGTGCGTGGAAATAACCACATAGGATTACACAGCCACTCATGTTACACGTTTATTTTAGTCACATAAAATTTACCTGTAAACACATATACTGCCAGATTTTCCACAGCTTTAACCCTACCGTATGACACCAGATGACAGATTTGCATGCAAATATAATGTATCTAAACACGCTGTTAGGGTGTCATGAATAATGTTTCCATCTGCGTCTGTTCATTTGTGATTATGCTTTTTCCTCCCACCACCAACTGTTAGTGCGTCTTATTGTGTCTTTATTAGGAGGAGACTGAGCATAGTTAGGGACTGAAGATTTATTAATAAAACAGTGATAGAATGACACCAGCAATGGTAATTCCTACTGGAAGAAGTGGAGAGCTGGTGCCAGTGGAGAGCTGAGTTTACAGGATGGAGTAAAACTGATAAGAAATGTTCTTATACCATCTATGATGCTCCTGTAAATATTACTGAATTGTAACTGTAATTTAGTCATAATTACCAATCTGTGGATGAAGCAATGGGATGTTACATTAAAAATGCCCAAACAAGGAGAAGCTATGCAGAGGTCCAGGGGCCATCTAAAACTGTTCATATTCATTCAGATGTAACAAAAGCTAAAATATAATTTCACTTGGGAATTTTGATAAGCCAAAATTGCTTAAAGGGGTTTTGCCATGAAGTGAGCTCCTTTAAATCTTTTTGCGCAGGGGAAAAGAAAAACAAGCATGCTGATCATAACGGGTTTCAGGGGTGAGGGGAGGGGGGGAGCAAAAGGGGCACTGCAATTTTTTATCAAATAATTAAATTACAAACCCGTGGGTTTCTATACGCAGACCCTCCAAAAACCCGCACTTTCTCCCCACCCCTTGCAACTCTTCATGTTCCCTGTCATCAATAAGAAGTGCAAACACCAACACAGCCAGATCAGCTCCCTTTAGTGTCCTGGCGTGTCTAATGAAAAACTTTCAGGAACTAAGGGGGACTGACATGCTGTAGCTTTCACAGGCTTCACTTTTTGAATCACATATATTAAAAATGATTAAATACCCATTTTTGGGGCCCCACTAATATTACATCGTGGCAAAACCCCTTTAAGGATCCTACTTTGCCTATACCATGTGCAGACTTTAATCTTCCTGAGGGTCTTGTGGTGGCTGCAGTTACATCCACCAGTTTCCCTTACGGACATTTTATAAGAAAATGTAAAAAAACATTCTTCCCTCTTCTAAAACAAAGGGTCGTCTAATCCCCCTACCCTTTTAAAGGGAATTGTCATCAAAAAATTATTTAGGCTAGGTTCAAAAACGCTTAACTGCGGGACGAAATTTACCCCCGAAATTTACGCCGTGTGGACGGGGGGGGGGGCGGGAGCGGGGGAGTGAGCGGGGCCGCACTTCCCCGGGCCCCAAAATAATCACTGCTAGCACGCTAACGCCGCGGGTAGTTCACATTCAATTACTCCCCCCTGGGGGATTCCTGAGGGGGGAGAGGAGACGTAATCCATAGTTCTCTATGAAACGGGGGATTACCGAATGACGGGCCGTTTTCACCCCGTAATTTGCGCATTTGGCACAAATTACGGACCAAATAGGGCCCTTTTTTAAGCCGGGAACATCCCTTTATTTTTTAATTCACATTTTTGTTAAACACTTTTTTTTTGGGAATTTTGGGTTTTGGTTTTATTTTTTATTTTTTTTTTCACTTTCAGTATTTTTTGTTATAATTTTAAATCCGCAGTTTTCTCTTTGGGCCCCTAAGCGTAATAAAAGTCTACACTTCCTGTTTGTTTTGAACTTTTCAGCATGTCCATTATCATAAAGCAGGTCAACTGAAAGGAGACACCAATGTGTACAGAAACACAGATCCACCAATCACAAGAGGGGAAAGTCACAGCTCCCCCCTCCCCCCTCCCTTTACAGTGAAAAATTCCTTTCAAGTCTATGGACAGAACTGTCTTAAAATCTTATGTGGGAGAAACTCGTAAAGTATCCTCGACGCTGTTAAAGCTGCAACAAGAATTCTTCCCCACAATCTTAAATAGAAAGGCCGAATAGAGAAATCTACAATCGGGAAATAAAAACGACTGAGAGGAAAATAATATGGATCAGGGTCTTGATTTAATAAGTAAAAAAAAAATTTGGCGACAGATTCCCTTTAAGTTGGTTGTCCCACTCATAATGGGATATGTAGATGTCGTAGAGGAAGGTATCCACTAAGGACCCTCTTCATTTTAAATCTTTTTTTCTGCAAGTGGACACAATCAAAATAATATTACATGGGCCCATTTTTTTCACAAAATCAATCAATTTTTGCAAAAGGCCCTGCATGGGGAACAATATTTGCTGCAACTTTCTGGACATGCTTGATACATTTCTTTTACTTGTATACCAATATTGTGTATGGCACGCATCCTTAATAAACTTGGAACATTGTTTAGGTCATTGTATAAGTGTTGAAGGATGCATTCCATTTTTTGGATTAACTTGTGACAGTAAAGTTTAGTTATAATGTGTAATTTTTTTCTCATAAATTTTGACAATTAAAATAGGTATTGGGTGAGGTTTGCACTGTGGACTGACCATGTGAGTTCTGAAATGTGATTATGTAAAGATATATTTTAAAAAGTTACGACTCAAGGACATTGAATAGAAGGCAGCCTCCACATATTCATAAAATATGGTGCCCAGACAGGTTGTAGGATTACAAGCAAAGACAGAAATCCAATATATGTGAGTTTTCCAGCACACACAATCAAGGCTGCCATCAGTCATCTTTTAACCATTTCAGTACCCCATACAGCCAAATTAAATGGGGCACCCATTACTAGTTCCTATTTTTTAACATATCAGTGGGCCCCTTTTTTTTTTTTTTTTTAAAGATTTTACAAATTACATGTAAAAACAAAAACAAGAAAAACATAATATAGAGGAAAAGCATTATAGTTAGGCATGACAATTACATTGCAAAATGCAAATTTGACTTCACAAATTACCAGCCGCGTAAAGCCTCAAATGAAAAGATCCGGGAACAAACGTATATAAATACTACGGTTCACATGACATAGCCACACGTGAATTGAGCTCTAGATAGACATAGTGGACCACAAAGGCCCTATAAAATGGGAAGCTCTTTTGACATGTTTCACAAGCATCTGCTGAAACCTTTACCCTAACATGGTAATCTACTTACAAATAATAACACATAGGGCCTCGTTCACAACGGCTTTTTTTGGCCGGATTGGCGCCGTCTCTGCGCCGGATTTTTCGCTGCAGTAACCCGGCGCAAATCCACGGCAGCAATTACGGTAAACCCACTGTCTCAATAGAAACAGTGGAATCCGTCACAATCTCCAGCCGCGCATCGCCCAAATGGAGAAAGATCCGACATGCAAATATATATTACGGCGCGTGCGCCGTAACAATGACATTGTCATGGGCACGGGAGCAAGCCAGCCGCCGCTACCGGCCCAATGCCCTAAGTGCACGCCCCTTATTACGGTGTTTATCAGCATATAACGCTCACAAATTACCCTACAGGAATAAGCCTAGTAAAACACGCACTAAGGAGTGTGTAATAACTTTAGAAAAGTTTCTGGAGATTATATGTCAGAGGAAAAAAACAAAAGGGCGATTCCAGCCCAGGTTCGATGCCGCGCGATCCCCACTAAAATGTACTGAAAGAGAGAATACACTGAGTGAATTCAACACTTTGATAGACAGAGCTATCCTACACCAGCGGGCCCCAAGAGCAACTATGTAATAGTAGGCAGCTGCCCTGAGGGTGATCCAACATCTAAACACCCCAGGTTGCCTGCCAGTTGTGAGGACAGATACCACGAGGTATAAAGGAAGGGTTGTATGACCTGTTTTATATCAGTGGGCGAGTAAAAATTTGAAATAAAGCACTCCCATTTGTGGAAAAATTTCTGAGTTTGGGCTTCTTTGGTTCTAATGATGTCTAACTTATCAATTTCTAAGTGTTGCTTAACCACCTGAATCACCTCTTGGATGGATAGTGGACCCCTTTTTGATTAGGGACCCTGACAGGAGTACTGCCCTTACTGCCCTATCAGCACCCCTGCACACAATAAGAAAAAAAGTACCTTTAAATCCATGTATTAAAAAGGCTCAATATGCCACTTTAGTTACTCTCCATCTCTTATGCATTTCAAACCTCCTGGGTGGAAGAATGGAGGAAGGTAGATCCGGTGTATTGAGCCTTTTTGATATAATTAATAAAAAAAAATATAACTTTTAATCCATTATATAAAAAAGGCAAAAAGCTCTAAACACTGGGTCTACCTTCCTCTAATCTTCTACCCAGGAGGTTCACAACACGTAAGAATGGAGGAAGATTGACATAGCATGTTGAGCCTTTTTACTATAATGAATTAAAAGCAAAATATAATAACTATAACTTTCAGCAGTGTGCTAACACCCGTTTAAGGTTTTCTGTTTATTCTCTGCCTCAATCATAGTTCTGTTTGGTACCTAGGGGTAAGTCCTGGGCCCAATTCCTGGCTGGGGTGGACTATTTAAACCTCTCCATTTCCTTATCCCGTGAATCTGTCTGTGATGCCCTAATCTTTCCCTGGCATACCCTACTTAAGCAGAGCAACCACCCCGATAAGGAAGACCCCACACTGGAACTAAACCCTGGCCAAATGGAGAGCGAACAGATGGACTACAAACAGGCATAGACACAACAACAAGCAATGTCAGACAGGCTGAGGAGATCACACAGTACCAGGTCTGAAGACAGGAGAGTAACCGAAAACACAAGTCAAATTTTAGCGCCAGAAAAATCCAAACAGCCATATACACAAACACCATAGACAGGATACAAGAGCAATCACTCATGGAGAGATTTAAATAAATAGCCTGCCTCAGCCAGGGATTGGTCCCAGGCCTTAACCCACCAGGTACCAAACAGAACCGCGGCAGAGGATAAACAGGAAACCAGAAAGGGGTGGTAGCACAGTGCTGTCAATAGCTTTTAACTCATTATATTCAAAAGGCTCAATGTGGTGGTTCTGCCTTCCTCCATACTTCCACCCAGGGGGTTCGAAAAATGTTAGAATGAAGGTGTATGTAATGGGTGGCACCACGTTCCGGTCCGCGGGTCGCAGGCGCACCCGTGTTCCTCTCCTTGAGCGCCCGGCGGGGACGGGTGGCACCGCTGGCCGTACTATGTGCCGCGGGCACACCCGTTCCATCCACTTACCTGACCACGCTCCTGCACTGCTCTATTCCCCTGCCGGCAGGAACGCGGGTGTATGCCCCCTAGCGCGCGTGCTCGTTCATGTAAATTTAAAGGGCCAGTGCGCCGGTAATTGAGTAATTGCCGGGTGCTGACCCTATATAGTTTATGGATTCATGTTACTTCATTGCTGGATCTTTGTTTCCTCCGTGCCCTAGAGAAAGAGTTACTATTTGTCCCTGCCTCTACCGTGTTCCTGACCTCCATCTACGTTTCTCAACTCTGAACCTTTGCCACCTGCCCTGACCTTCTGCCTGTCCTCGACTATGAACCTGCCTTATGATTTTGTACCACGCTACACCTCGGCTGCCTCCGCAAGCAAGTCACGTCAGTGGAAGTGAACTGGTAGACTCCCGTGGCACCAAGTCCATCCCGCTCTGCGGCGGGTTCTGGTGAATACCAGGACCTACTTAGATTCCGCTCCCTGGCGTGGCTTACACCATCGCTTCAGAGGATCCACTATCCCGGCCGTTACAGTGTATTATGCCTTTTTAATATAATAGATGTAATGTTCCTTTTTTTCCTTTTTGTGAGTTCTGCAAAATGTGCTATATTAGATATGTGAAGAAATATTTAGGTCTTACTAGAACTGGTCAGTTATTTCATTATCAGGAACCAGACAGGAAATGGCACTGTTCCATCTTGTCGCTTATATATACTGAGGCTGTGTGGCAAAATGTTTTTTTCCCTGCTGATTCTCTCTGGGGAGCCCAGTTCCTCTCCTGCGTCTGTAGTCTAAGTGGTATTTATGAAACACACATTAGAGTTGTGAGTGCACCGCTTCAGCATACAAATTTGTAGAGCTATCCAAAACTAGTTAAAATTCAACACATTTTACTATGATTGGTATGATTTTCCCATAGTGATATTGTTCCATTTGCAGTAAAAAAAATCAATCGCCATTGATTGTAGTAATAACAAGTGAAAAAAATAATAAGTATGCTCAATGAATTTCCAAACCAATGGAAGAGATTTCCACTGTCGGAACTGAATGTCTTGTTACCATGGACACACTGATTATTGCTCTCACTACTCGGAATTTGTTAGTTTGGCCAAATTATAGGTGTGCCTGTGGCCATCTATGGCAGGACTGCTGGCTCCATAACGCAGGTAGTCTACCTATCATTCCTATACTGTATAGTACAGGGACACAGTACATCCACTCAGTTGAAAATGAAGGCACACATTGTTGTTTCTGCTGATAGGCAGAAATAGCTCTGAGTAAACACTTTCTATTCATGCTGCATCTGACTTGTTTGCTCTTTCGTATTGATAGTTCTAAAGATTTTTTTTTCGGTTTACAAGACTCATTACAAGCAAAGAAGACGTGTATGTGCAAAACATCTGACATTTACGTATAACACAATCTGTCTGAATATAGGAAACAGGAAAATCCGTGGCAGGACAGTGTTAAAAAGAAGCTACATAAAAGCAACATGAAACTTTTTAATGTTCCTAATTGACTAATATACATACCCCCTGTGGAAACAATTCTGCAACTGTGTTCTGCTATTTCTGGAACAAATGGGAAGAATATAGAAGAATGGGAAGTCCAACTTCCTATTCCTGTTTGGAAAACCCCATTCATCCACTTCATCATATGGAAACCACTGAGTTAGGAGATCGCAAAATTCTATTAGTCTGACAAACTCAAAGCCCATGTTCGAACTATTAGTGAGCCTGTGGCCATCTATGGCAGGACTACTGGCTCCATAATGCAGGTAATCTGCCAATCATTCTTATACAGTATAGTATAGAAAAACAGTACAAAATTCTAATAGTCTAGTAGATTTGTTAAACTCATGGCCGAATTTAAGGTGCGCCTGTGGCCATCTATGGCAGGACCACTAGCTCCATAATGCAGGTAACCTACCTATCATTCTTATATTGTATAGTATGAGGACACAGTATAAAATTCTATTTGTCGAGCACATGCATCAAACTCAAGGCCCATCCGTCCCATCATGTCTTATTCTATGGCATGTGAGAACATAGACACAGCGAGGAGAGATGGACAAGGTCTAGACACAGAGAGCCCAGCTTTTCACTTTCCCCTGAAGATGCAGCCAGTGCTTGGCAGAGGAGGTAGCACCAGCACAGGGGGCATGTGCTATCTTGGATTTGGAGCTCCAGCACCCACCTCCACACTGCAGATGGTGGCTCACCTGTGACAGCCCTAGTCAGGCACTCTGGCCACCCTCCACGGTAAGAAGCTAGGTGCTAAAGAGTTGGGAAGGACAGGCTATGATACACCCTTAAAAGACATCTTAACCTTTTACTAACCAAGTGGTGAACCACAGCACCTTAAGGGCAACTAAAATGGTGATGTGGCCCGCAGTAAAAATGAGTTTGACACCCCTCATCTAGCACTTTACCATATATCTAGACGGCCAGAATAAATCTCGATTTACTTTTGTTCTACACGGCACTATGGATTGCTTTCTATGCCAGTCTGCTTTTTATGCAGGTGTTGCCTCGGACAAAGCCTTTTTTTTTTTTTACATCTTTAAAAATAACTTCTCTACATCCACACGTGTACTGCCTCTTATCATTGGACTCTGTATGAGACGTTCCCAGCATTTTATCCTTGTCGCAGCAAATAAGTGAGGTTTGATTGTTGCCGTTTCAGAGCCTGACCCTGAACCCTGACATCTTTGTGAACCGCTGTTCCCTTTTTCCATTTCTATACATCTGATATAGATACAAAGCTACTTGTATGGAAGACACGTGTGCATGAATCCTGCTGCTCTGACATCTTTCCTGATTGTGTGCCAAAGCCATGAAGACAGGCAAGGAAATACAATCTGCTGCTAGCATGAACACCTCTGAAATTACATTTAGTGCATTACACTGAATGTATCATACACTTATGGACGGAGTTTAAGGAAAACCTACATCATGCTGCCCTCTCCGAGGAATGCCGATATCGACAGTGCATCTGTTACATGTGCAATAAATATGCTCTAGTTCTAGTTCACATCTTCTATATTCATGATAAACAAAA
This sequence comes from Phyllomedusa bahiana, assembly GCA_025379985.1. Lineage (NCBI taxonomy): Eukaryota > Metazoa > Chordata > Amphibia > Anura > Hylidae > Phyllomedusa > Phyllomedusa bahiana. The sequence goes on along the minus strand of JAODAL010029841.1, from coordinate 23,787 downwards.
AAGAATAAATGTCATTGTATTCTTTTTTGGTTAACATGTTTATGTGATATAATGACTGTAGACTGAGCATTGGACCTTATTGAATTGGTAATTCTATATTCATGACCCTGTGAGCCAGGAGTTCGGCATATTCCTGAGCTGTGGGCTCCCTCTGCGCTTTTAGTGCTGATTTACAGAATTTGTCCCTAAGCACACAAATGGAAAGAAACTTCCATGTTGGGCACGTGGGGAACCACAGTTCATGGATACACCAGACAACTGGTTTACAGCAAGCTGCATTGAACAAAATGTTTAAAAGTCTGGCCCCAAGGATTTATTTGTTCTTGTTAAGCTACATGTATAAAAAGTGCAAACATTAGCAATAAAAAAAGTATTTGATTAAAAGTCTGTCTATTTTGTGAAGGGTTCCCTGTGAAGCCTCATGTACATTGCTTATATAGAGCTGTGAAACAGCACCCATTAAAATGATTTATATTTTTAGAAAAGCATAGAGAGATTTTTTTTCCCATAGATTTGTACATATTTTTGTGAAAGAGAAAAATGGGCCATATTCCATTGAATGTGGTATTATGAAAGTATTCCCTAGCAATACTTCTGGAACTATACTTCTATACAAGCTCCTTGGGGAAAAATGATTATTTAAACCTGAAAACATGAAAACATGGTAAGAGTGCAATCAGAGCCAGATTTATCCTATGGCGTAGTAAGTCTAAACCTATAGTCTTTATGGTAACTGGCATGTGCAGCACTGACGGCAGCTAGACAGGTAGTGACCCAGTAAGATCTTATAGGGTTGTCACAGGTACCTGGCGCTGACTGTATCCCACAGCTGTTGGAGGGTGCATGGGGGAGGATCCATAGAGCGAACTAGCTGGTCCAGCAGATGCTCAAATGTGTTCAAGTCAGGGAACTTAGAGGACCAGAGTAGTACTTGTAAGTCTTGGCCATGTTCTTCCAATCAATGTCAGACATTTCTAGTCATGTGACAGATTGCACTGTCTTGTTGGAAGATCCCATCTGCCCAAGGCAAGACAAGGGAAGGAAAGATGTGTGGGTGTTCGTGTTCTGCAAGGATGGAGTCATACCCAAATCAGTTGAGTGTGCCTTCCACATGAATGAGTGGTCCAAAGAATGCCACAAAATGATTCCCCAGACCGTAACGCTGCCACCACCAGCTTGCCACCAGAAATAGTTGCAAGGTGTTTGGTGTGTCAGGCAAGAAACATCAGAGAACAATGTCTGTGCTTTCGAAGAAGCAGAAAACATAATTCATTGGATAAAGCAACCTTTTGCCAATCATTTGAGATCAAATTCTGGTGCTTGCTTGAAAATGGATGCCTTTTCTGCTGATGCAGCTTCTTTAGCAGAGGTACAGTGACATCTGTTGTATCAGAAATGTTTCTGGTCGCTCGTGGCAGATTTTGGTGGTGAGCTGCTCCACTGTAGAGTGTTAAACCACCCTCACACACCTTCATAAAAGATGTTCACCTCTCACATCAATGGCACATGGTGCTCTGTAATTACCATGTCGCTAATTCACAATAGCGCCATTTGTCCACTCACAATACACCTTCACCACAGCAGCAGCTTGGCAAATAAGCAACTCTGCAACTCTGGTAAATTGTCCCTTTAAACTATGACAGCAACAAGGGATATGTGTGCAGACAGTCGGTCACACACCTTATACAGTATCTCACAAAAGTGAGTACAGTTTTGTAAATATTTTATTAAATCTTTTTATGGGACAACACTGAAGATGTGATACTTTGATACAATGTAAAGTAGTCAGTATACAGCTTGTATAACAGTGTAAATTTAGTGTCCTCAAAATACACAGCCATCAATGTCTAAATCGCTGGCAACAAAAGTGAGTAAACCCCTAAATGAAAATGGACAAATTGTATCTAAAGTGTTATTATTTTCCAGCACTGCCTTAACTCTCCTGTGCATGGAGTTCACTAGAGCTTCACAGGTTTCAGCCACTGGATTCCTCTTTCACTCCTCCATAACAACATCATGGAGCTGGTGAATGCTAAAGACCTTGCTCTCCTCCTCATTCCTTTTGAGGATGCCCCACCATGCTTGACTGTAGGCAACACATACTTGTCTTTGTACTCCTCACCTGGTTGCCACCACACATTTGTGACATGATCTGAACCAAATAAGTTTATCTTGGTCTTATCAGACCACAGGACATGTTTCTAGTAATCCTTGTCCTTAGTGGGCTTGCCTTCAGCAAACTGGTTATGGGCCTTCTTGTGCATCATTTTTAGAAGAGGCTTCCTTCAGGGACAAGAGCCATGCAGACCAATTTAATGCACCTCTTTAACCTTTGCAGCAATGCTGGCAGCACTCGTACATCTATTTTGAAAAGACGATCTCTAGATATGATGCATTCAGCTCCTTTGGTTGACCATGGCGAGGCCTGTTCTGAGTAGAACTTATCTTTTTAAACCACTGTATGATCTGTGCTACTGTGCTACAGCTCAATTTCAGGGAGTTGGCAATTTTATAGCTTAGGCCAACTTTATGTAGAGCAACAATTTTTTTTGCCACAAGGTACCATGTTAAACTTCTGGTGACTAGTATGAGTGTGTGAGAGCAATAACACTAAATTTAACATACCTGCTCCCCATTCACACTGGAGACCTTGTAACACTGATGTTCACATGATACCAGGAAGGGAAAATGGCAAATTGGGCACAATTCATACATTTTCACTTATGGGTGTACTCACTTTTGTTGCCAGCGGTTTAGACATTGATGGCACACAAATTTACACTGTCAGTGTATGTTTACACAGCTGATCTGGAGACTGAATTTTCAGAGTTCAAATCAGCATCAAAACCTTGTATGAAAAGCGCCTTTCAGAAGAAGTTTCAATCAGGTTTTGGACAAGGTTTTCTAACACTGTTTTCTATCTTAAACATCCATACAAATTAATAGCCAGGGCAAAAAAACACGCCAAAAATGTGTCTAAAAATGCGCAGAGGTTTTGGACGAGGTTTTGAAGCTCCATTGGTTCCTATGGGGATTTTCAGCATTGAAAACGATTCAAGAAGTGACATTATACATTTTTCAGCGCCCGAAACAGCGTCCAAAGAAGCACATAAAAACCTTATCATGTGTAAACTACAATGCTGTTTTACATAGGAATCAAGGAAAATGAACTTACTTTTTTACGCTGTTTTGGGGCAAGGAAATGCTCCGAAAACAGTATCAAAATCAGCCGTGTGATCTTATCCTTCTAAAAGCTGTAAACTAACTACTTTACATTGTATCAAAGTGTCAGATCTTCAGTGTTGTCCTATGAAAAGATATAATAAATTATTTTCAAAAATTCTAAGGGTGTACTCACTTTTGTGAGATACTGTATATCCACTAAGCCAGCTCACCACACGTGCCGTCCTTCATGAGCTACGAGCTGGTGACGTCAAAAGTAGGAAGTGGTCATAATAATGTGACTCGACTGTGTATTTATATTTAAGTAGTGTGTATTAGCATGTTAATTGTGGGGGTAAGCGGAATATACCTAGGAAGGGAAGACTGCAAAATGTATCTCAACAGTTATTATGTAAGAGCAGACTATTATTTTGAAGCCACAAATGTAGTACCAGGTTAACATCTTTAGAGCAGTGGGTACAGATTGTCCTGTGCCTTAGAGTCTGCCCATCATATAGGTCACACTGTAAATCCATACTTGCCAACCTTTAAAAACCACACAGGAACACCCTCAAAATGTTCACTTTCAGGTGGAGTTTGCGTTAATTAACCTTTTTCACCGCCTGGTTGTCAAGTAAGCTTATCCCCTTAACAATGACTGGTCATAGTTTTTGTCTCTTCATTTTTTTCCTCTCTGCCTTCCAGGAGCCATCACTGTTTTCATCTACCTGGTCATATAAGGGCTTGTTTTTTGCAGGAAATGATGTAAGTGGAGTGAAATGTGAAAAAAAGTACTTGCCCCATTTTTGCAGAGGTTTTTTTTTTATGGCATTCACTCTTTGATATAAATGACGGGTTACTTGTATTCTGAGCGTCGGTATAGTTCAGGAGACACCTAGTTTTTGTGATTTAGTAGTTTTAACCCCTTCACGACCCTGGGCGTATGAGTACGTCCCAGGGCCGCTAAGGGGTTTTGCAGGGGGATCACTCTGCGACCTCCCCCCGCAGAGCCGTTGGGTGTTAGCGGCAAATCGCCGCTAACACCCGGCCGTAACAGCGCCGGCGGGTGGCTCCGCCCGCTGGCGCTGTTTTACCCATCAGACACCGCGGCAAAGACGGCCGCGGCGTCTGAATGAGCGCCGATTGGTGCCGCGCACCGATCGGTACGGTCATCGGCGACCGGGCATGGTGGTGGGGAGCCTTGTGAAGGCTCCCGTCACTTACCCTGGCCGGTTTGCCCCACTTCCGTCCGCAGACAGGAAATGGGGAAACCGCCATCTTTGTACACCCTAATGCATTGTCTATGCAATGCATTAGGTTGTATTAACAATCGCGCCCCCTAGTGGTCAAGCACCATAGGGGGACTAAATGTTAGAGTAAAAAATAAATAAATAAAGTTTTAAAGTAGAAAAAAAAAAGTATTAAAAGTTCAAATACAGATAACACATTATATTTACCGAAGATTGAACGCCGTAAAAGCAAATCACCCAGAAACATGGCAAAAATACGTTTTTTTTTCACAATTTGTCCCACTTGGAATTTTTTTGCGGTTTCCCAGTATATTCTATAGTATAGTGAATAACACCATTAGAAAGTACATCTTGTCCTGCAAAATAGAAGCCCTCATGTGTCTATGTAGGTGGAAAAATAAAAAACTTATGGCTTTCAGAAGGCGAGGAGGGAAAAACGAACGTGTCACCAAAAAAAAAAAACAGGGTCCTGAAGGGGTTAAAAAATAAAAACATTCTCCTATTTTTTAAATTTTCTCTGCACCCCCATTTCTTCCTCCAATAACGTTTTGTTTTTTCCACCAGCGGATGAGCCTGCCCCATACCGCCTTACTGGTATAATGATAAACTCGTACCTCATATGTCGTCAAGGGCTTAAGTCCTTAAAATTGTTTTTATGCTGCCTCTTTTTGACCATTTCGGGAGCCCTGTGATCAACCAGTTATCGTACTATTACATATGAATATGCAATGCTCATTGTATTCACCTTTTAGCAGGCATCATTCCCCAAGGGCCACCTAGAAGCACAGGTCTACGGTGTCTATTTGTATATTTTACATGAAAAAACTTTGAGACTCTCGGTTCACATATTTTGATCAAAAGATGTTTAAGCTGCCCACGACTTTCAACGTGATCTCAAAATTGGGCAGTCCTATCCTATCTTTACCTCTCAATCGAGCCAATCTGGCCTCTCACTGGGTCAACCGACCTCCATTATTCAGAGAGAAAAAATAATAAAAAACACCCAACCTGCAAGCTGCCCTTCTTATGACAGCCTGTGAGAGTGGGCGGGGACAGAAACCCAAAATGGAAGCACCCCTTCCTTCCCATATAGGTTAAAATCAATGTACACCAAGTATAATGTATGTTTTTGCACACAAAAACATTTCTGAAAAAACGTATGCAAACCTGGGTGCCACTGGCAGGTCTACGGCACACATGTAATTATACATGTACGCACACAGACCGCCGCCAGCGGCACATTTCTGCAAAAAGGGCAATACACTACGTGGGTGTTTTTTATTTTTTCTCTCTGAATAATGGAGGTCGGTTGACCCAGTGAGAGGCCTGATTGGCTCGATTGAGAGGTAAAGATAGGATAGGACTGCCCGATTTTGAGATCACGTTGAAAGTCGTGGGCAGCTTAAACATCTTTTGATCAAAATATGTGAACCGAGAGTCTCAAAGTTTTTTCATGTATGATAGATAGCATAAATGCTTCTTTAGGGATTTCCACGTAGTGTATTGCCCTATTTGTATATTTGACCCCGCATAAATGATGTATGGTGTGATCTACTTGATCGATAGGATCTAGGAGTGCTTTTACACTTGCTGGTTTTCATGCAGATTTTTGCACAAAAACCTAATTTGTGTAAAAAAAACAAAACAAAAGACAGGACGTGTCAGTAATTGATGTAGATTCTGGCTGGAATCCATGTAGAATTTCTCCATTTAAAATCTACTTCGACGATCCTCATGAGTAATCTCTGTGAAATCCATGTCTCTAATATCAAATCCGAAACCTCCTGGTGAACACATGGATATCGGATTTTGCTGTTGATATTACGACCGTGTGAGTGTAGCCTAAAGCTCCAGTCACTTTTCATGAAGAGGCGGAGGCAGAAAAGATCAACCGTGGCATTTTATTTTCTCACGCATAGCAGTAATCAGAGTGATGTTGCTGTGAGTGTGACAGCTCTTCCCAAGGTTGGAAAGATTTAACAAAACACGGTTTGTGAGTTTTACATCCCAGAATCTGAAAAAAATGCTAAATATGAAATTGGTACATGTCAGTTCTCCAGTATCATCACAGGGCCATACATTTAACTATAGGTGATGACTGGGGTTTCCTTTTTCTGATCACAAGGTAAAGTAGCTGCTCTCCTATTTTAAAGAATTGTTACAATATGTAAGCTTGCAGAAGTACGTTATTTTTGATGGATATACATTTATATTTTTGCAATACATTTCCTTCTTTCATAACTTCCCTCTTCTAATGTACTAAGGAGTGGAGGAAGTGCTGGTCAGTGTGAAGTAATACTGCTTGGCACATTAATATTGATCAGTTTTCTCTAACACAGTAGCCAAATAAATCTTTCTTATTATGAGCTATTATTGTGGTTAAAGGGGATTCCTCTGGAAGAAGCAGTAATTAAGGATTTCATGCCTGTAACCATAATTTTGTACTTGTGAAGAAAATAGCAACTTCCAGCACCTCTAAAACTATACAACTATGAATCTGACTCTGACAGATGAGACCACATAATATACAGTTATGGAGCAAAGCATGGAAGGAACACCATGAGATTAGTAGTGACCCTTCTGTCAATGGCTGTGATCAGCAAGATGGAGGCACCAGACTGCATTACCCCAATGCAAGTTCTGCAATTGGTGCTTGTGTGAGTTTTCCGTTTTTGGTGTGGCAAATCCTCCTGCCCATCCTAGATTTGACAATCATTAGCTAACTGTGGTTGGGTATAGTGGGCAAAAAAAAATAAAGGACTGAAAGATTACATTAACTTTGTTTAGTTTTGAGAAAAGACGGCTTCAGGGTGACCTAATAAATATGTATAAATATATCACAGGTCAATATAGAGATCTTTCCTAAAATCTGTTTATACCCAGGATTGTATCCAGAACAAGGGGACATCCTCTACGTCTTGAGGAAAGAAGGTTTCTACATAAACATAGAAAGGGATTCTTTACTGTAAGAGCAGTGAGACTGTAGAACTCTCTGTCAGAGAACCTTGTCATGGTGAATCAGTAACAGAATTCAAAAAGGGTCTGGATGCACTTTTAGAGTGTTAGTTAGGGTATGTTTATACAGCATCTACCAGGTATATAGCAGCACGTACTGTGTGTGCTGCTATATGCCTGGCCAGCGCATACATCTAAAGCGCTCAAGCTCGGCCCCCATCCACCCTCCCCGACACATACGTTGCACTCAGTGAGTGCTATGATTTCACTGTATTTGCTGGGTGTACATCTGACGCATTGCAGCGCAATTATGCTCTGAAGTACAGCCCACAAATATGTCGTGTGAACATACCCTTATAGGGACTAGGACTCTGGAGAAGGGTTGTTGCTCCAGAAATTTATTCTGATTGCCACATTGGAGTCAGGGTGGAATTTTTCCTATAGAATGAGGACAATTGGCTTCCACCTCATAGGGGTTCTGCCTTACTCTGAATCAATGGACGTCAGTCTTTTTTCAGCCTTACAAACTATGTAACTATTATATTGGTCTATCGGGGACACAACACAGGATTGTTCAATTAGGGGCACACATGTTGGTTAATGGTAAGAATAGCTTTGCAAAAAGCAAACCAGAAGGTAGGACCCTGTTTATATTTTATATTATTAGCCCCTATTCATGGGGTTTAGAGCCAAAAGATACCATATTTTGAACCTTCTTTGCTCCTGTATGATCCAATAGTCCTTGTTCATTAATACAATTGTCTGTAGTACATAGGCCTATTTCTGTAAGGCAGGTGGACACTATTGCCATGTTCCTATCTTGGGTTCCATTAATGAGTTTGCATAGCCCATATCACAGGAAAATCCAACCTTTTTCCTTGTCAGAAGCAGAGAGTGAATGCCTAATTAAATTTGATCAAATGAAATAATCTAGAAAATGCTATTTTTTTTTCTTTTCGTGAAGTTGTACTGACCATCATCTTTTGCAAATTGTGAATGTGATTAGCATTTTTATAATCGATCTTTTTTTCTAGTTTTTATTTGATTTCATTCTCTGCACCCCTGAGACAAGCAATTTAAGGGGCCAACTGAATCAATAGGTGCAAAACCACATTGATTTTGTTTGGATGCCAGCATTTATGTAATAAATAAAGTGCATGGATCTTTGCAACAAATCTGGCATGACTTATTTAGCCTGAAGTTTAGCGAGAAAGTTGTTGCACTACTGTCCTCTGTATGACATTGCCCTAATGATGTCCTCAAGGGCTAGTGGTCCTAACAGCGAGATGCGTATGTTCTAATCACATTACCAAAGACTGTTCCTCATTATCTTGCTTCAGAAGGCTTTATTGTCAAAAGGCATTGCGTGCCATCACAATTCTGACCTATTCTTATTGCTTCTATTATAGCCAATTAAAAAGTCACGTGTTTTATTACAGCACCTTTATTTCGTCTATTCATATAATTATTTATTTTTGTTTTTAACTAAATTCAGTAACAGCCTGCTCTCTTTCAAGCTATAGACATTATTATACAATATTCTAGTACTATACAGTGGATGTGTTTAGCATTTCAAACCCTTGTTTCACCAAACGTCTCCATTGGAGATTAGATTGGGATTTCTCAGTCTTCTCACATTAATTTTTTTTTTTTATGCACAGTGGCTACACATCTCTGTAAAGTAATTAAAGCTTAGTTTATTTAATTACATGATGTGGAACTTTCAGAGGTGTAGTTGGGAGGGTCAAGAGGTTGGTATGCTCTGACATCACTTTTTTGGGGCGTGGTATGGCACGATGGTTGCTTTATTGCATGCTTAGCAACTCTTATAGAGTGTCTGGAAGACTCCTAAAAAAGTGGAATCTTCCCAGACCCCCTTAAGAAAGTTTTCCGGGCACCAAACTGTGCCTGCATAATCTGCAGCACCTGACTGTAATATATAGCTGAGATTTCAATGCAATCACCAGGATTAGATCTAGCTTCGATTGTGGCCATTTATCCCCTAAGTGTCAAAACCCCTGCTTCCCTTACAAGAATAAATAAAAGGTATACAAAGGATGTCTGAGTAGGACGCCCACTGAACTCCTAAGCTCAGAAACAGCAAGAAATTAGATCAATGTGTGGCAAGTTTTACATAATGCTACAAAATCTTTTCTATAAAACTGTAAAATCAATATGTTTGGATCCTCCCGCTCTTTGGCTTGCAAATTAGACAGGCTTCCTTACGCAATTCAATTGGTGCAGATTTCGATGAGGGCTTATCACAGATACGCTCCAGCAGATTTTAGCATGCAGATTTTATTCTGCAGGTCTGCCATTGAAAACCTGCAGTAGATCTAACCCGTTTGAACATACCTTTGAGCAGCAAAGTGAAATTGGATGTTTTAGAGTTGGATCGGTATCATCATGTTAGGACTGTACTACTGCCCCTTTTTAAGGGCTGTCTGTTATAACCTCAGCCAGGGTACTGCATGGTGCTTAATGGGCGAAACACCTGGGCTAATCCTTGGCCGGGGTGGGGGTATTTAAACCTCTTCGTCACTGTCAGTCTGTGCTTGCTATTGCTTCGTTATCATGGCTAGTTGGTTTATGCTGTTTATTATTTGGATCTCTTTGGCTCTGGAACTTGGTTACAGACCTGATGCCTAGCTCATCTTATGAAAATCCTAAGGCCTGAAAAAAATTAGTCAACAGACAATAGTTCAGGAGAGCCAGGGTCAAAGGAGATGGCCCAGGTTTGAGGCATCCTCTGTAGCAAAGAAATGATGAAAATACAGCTTGCAACTCTAAAAAAGCAAGAAAAGTACTGCAGGCACCAGTAAAACAGTTCAGCAGGTTGAGCTTAGGCTCCACAGGTGGGTACATAGAAACCTCATTCCAGGAGAACAAGGTCTTCTGCAGCTGGACTGTCTGTGAAAGATCTTGAACTAATTGCGCCAAACCATGCATCGAGTCCACCATTGCCTACATTGGTTCCATAGTTAGGAGTACACTGGGTCCAGGGAAAAAATATAGACTTGTGATTCTGTAGCCAAGTTCCAGAGTCAAAGAAATCCAAATAACAAAGAGCATGCACCAACCAGGCAGGATACAGAAGCAATCACAAGCAGAGACTGACAGTAAGGAAGTGGTTCAAATCACCCACCCCAGCCAGGGATTAATCCATGTGCTTTTCCCTTTAAGTGCCATGCAGACAGCCCTTAAAGGGGCAGTAGCGCTGTCCTATCACACCAGCCTTAAAACATTCATTTATTTCATAGGCTGTGTCCACACAACAAGTATTTCAAGTCAGAATCCATGCAGATCCCGACTTGAAATACTCCTCGTAAACCATTTCCATTGACCTCAATAAAAAATATGCGTTGTAGTTTATACAAAATGAATTTTCGGTGGTCATTTTTTTCGACGTAAAAAAATAGAACATGTTCATTCTTTGGTTGTATTCCACGCAGAAAACACATAAAAATTTACTATTGATGTCAATGGGGATAAAACATGCCCAAAACATCTGTATGTATGCGGATTCACAACCAAAACCACATAGAAATGAATGGAACTCATTTCTGACTGTAAACCACAGGTAAAAAAATGACCCTAATGCCACATGCAATACCATGTGAAATACTCAGAATCGGAGAATCTGACAAGTAAATTTTACTCATCATTTTACTGATTATTACAAATGGCCCCGGCGTCTAAATAAATGAAAAATGGTGCTGTGCACCATTCCTCACTATGGTTGGGACACCGGTGGCAAAATCTCGGGCTCCCGATCGCTTTACATGGCAGCTGGAAGCTTTGTGAAGGCTTCCATCGCTTCCATGTTTTTGATTTCCCCACTTCTGGCCCCAGGTGGAAAGGGGGAAAGCGCCACATTGGTGCACCCTAATGCATTGTCTGTACAATGCATTAGGCTGAAAAATGATCATGCCCCTTGGTGGTGAAGCACCCTAGGGGAACTCAAAGTTAAAATAAACAAAAATTTTTTTAAAAAAGTTACACATATTTGGTATCGCCGCGCCCGAAAAAGTCTGATCTATTAAAATATAACATCATTTATCCCGTACGCTGAACACCGTAGAAGGAAAGAAATTCCAAACGCCAAAATTGCGTTTTTTTGGGTCATTTCACGACCCCTAAAAATGGGAATAAATTTAATTTAAAAAAAAGTTGCATGTGTATTCCAAAGTAGTAGCAATAAAATGTACGCTTCAGCCCACAAAAACACCTCGACACTCACGTCCATAAGTGTTAGTACAAAAAAGTTATTGATTGCACAAAATGGTGCCGCGGCACGAATTTCAAGGAAATAGAAAATGTTTGGATTTTTTTTTACGTGTAACGCCTCACTTCCGTTCGGACGCCCTCCTGGACCGTCCTGGGGGTATTTTAGCTCAGGATCGTCGCTTGGGTCAAACGGATGGCACTCCGACATAAGGCACTCTGACAACGACTTCTTCTTCAGCTGGCCTCAGCCTGTTTTATTGCAGCACAGGTGTACAGCACAGCATACAAAGCAGCAGAACAAACAAAAACCTCAGGCCGTCAGGCCACTGACTAAACATAAAATAGAGACCCTCTCTACTAGTGGTCAAGGCCTATTGCCGAGCACCACAGCCACAGTGCAATATACTGTACAGGCTTCCCTCAGCCTCTTTTTGGGGCCAGAGCCTCTCATCAGCTCTGTTGCTCCAAACTGCCAGGAAGCAACCTTGCCCCCCGAACAGCTGGAGTAGGAGGCCTTTAATAGGTCTCCAGAGACATACAAAAAGCCTGACCTGGAATGCGGGAACAGCCACCCACCCAACACTATGGCTGTCCCAAAAAAGCCACCCCATATATAGCCGCCTAGCAGCTATTCTAGCCGCTACTGTAAGTGTCAGTAATATATAATTACTGACACAATATAGGTGGCTTTTCCCCACCAAGACCAGGTCCTCGGTGGCGCATCTGCAACAGGTCTCCGGCTGCACACCCTCTAGTGGCAGAAACTAGCGACTAACGGAGGTCGCTCTGCCACATACCGGAAACCGTGCATGTGTGGTATTGGAGGATGCGTATCAATCTGTAGAATACAGATAATGCATCATGTATACCGAAGATTGAATGGCGTAAAAGCAATACTCCCGCAAACATGGAGCAAATACATTTTTTTCACATTTTGGCCCACTTAGAATTTTTTTGCGGTTTCCCAGTATATTCTATGGCACGATAAATGACACCATTAGAAAAAACATCTTGTCCCACAAAATAAAAGGCCTCATATGTCTAGGTAGGTGGAAAAATAAAAAAGTCTCTGGAAGACGAGAAGGAGAAAAATGAAGAGTCATATTTTTTTTCTTTGGAGAGATAAAGGCGACATGTATGAATCTCGCCGGGTCGGGGCGCACCTTTCCGCCAGTTTTCCGGCGGAATCTGCGCCTGATTTATGTCGGGGCCAGGGCGCGCTCATACATAGCATGTAAAGTCCGCCGCGCCTCGCCAGTGTGTTAGGCGCAGTGCGGGACTGAGGCGCAGTGCGGCGCTGCGCCTATGATTCGGCGCCGGAGGTAGTGCGGTCATACATGCGGGGAAAAGTCCGCCGCGCCCCGCCAGTGTGTGGGGCGCAGTGCGGGGACCGAGGCGCAGTGCGGCGCTGCGCCTAAGATTCGCCGTCCGAGGCGGTGCGCTCGTACATGCGGGCAAAAGTTCCCTGCGCCTCGCCAGTGTGTGGGGCCCAGTGCGGGGACATGGGCGCAGTGCGGGACTTAGGCGCCGTGCGGGACTGCGCCGAAAAACAGTTCCGATGCGAGACAGGCTGGAACAGCGAGAAATCATTCCAGATGTCGGTGCGGATTCTGAATCAAAAATCGCCTTTATAAAGGCGTTCAACATTCTCAGGAAAAGAGCTGAAACCTAAAAAATAAAAAATACATAAAACAAAATCACTTTCCAATATCCTAATTCAAGAATTAGGATATTGGAAATTGCCGTTAAATACAGTAATTCAAATTCAGAAAGCTATTCTGATTGGTCGACATAAACCGGCCAATCAGAATAGGAGTGACAGTAAACCATTAAAACCTATGGGGAAGTTTAGACCAATCAGAATCCACGGTGGGACAGTTCAAAATACTGTAAAAATGCTGAAAAGAGGTGATTGGCTGAGCTAGCGGGGGCTTGGCTATCCCAGCCAATCAGAGCGCGAGCTACTTCTCCCATTATAGTCTATGGAGAGATGGGCGCAATGCAATCTCGGTGCTCAGCGCCGTGCGGCATGAAGTATTAATAAAAAAATTATTTTTATTAAATGTAAAACATTATCAGATAAAGAGCAGAACCCTTCTTTACAAATAAAGCAGTTAAAAACCCAAACAATGTGTTTGTCGCCGAGACCGCCGCTACATAGGGAATTGCAATAGAGAGAATCGCCGGGAAATACAGTAATTCAAATTGTTTAAGCTATTCTCATTGGTCGGCAGAAGCCAGCCAATCAGAATAGGAGCGACAAAGACCCATTATATCCTATGGAGAAGTTTGGACCAATCAGAATAGGAGCGACAGTGGCCCATTCTAACCTATGAAGGAGTATTAACCAATCAGAATAGGAGCGACAAAGTCCCATTATATCCTATGGAGAAGTTTGGACCAATCAAAATCAAAGGCGGGACAGTTCAAAATACAGTAAAAAGACAGAAAAGAGCTGATTGGCTGAGCTAGCGGTGGCTTGGATATCCCAGCCAATCAGAGCGCGAGCTACTTCTCCCATTATAGTCTATGGAGAGATGGGCGCTCTGAAATCTCGGCTCTCAGCGCCGTGCGGCATGAAGTATTAATAAAAAAAATCATTTTTATTAAATGTAAAACATTATCAGATAAAGAGCAGAACCCTTCTTTACAAATAAAGCAGTTAAAAACCCGAACAACGCGTTTGTCGCCGAGACCGGCGCTACATAGGGAATTGCAATAGAGAGAATTGCCGGGAAATACAGTAATTCAAATTGGGTCTCTGTCGCTCCTATTCTGATTGGCTGAGCTAGCCAAGTCCCCGGTAGCTCAGCCAATCAGCTCTTTTCAGCATTTTTACTGTATTTTGAACTGTCCCGCCTTTGATTCTGATTGGTCAATCCTTCCCCATAGGTTTTAATGGTTCACTGTCGCTCCTAGTCCGATGGCCCGGTGTATGCCGACCAATGAGAATAGGTTTCAGAATTTTAAGTACTGTATTTCCCGGCAATTTACAATATCATAATTCTTGATATTGCGCCGTTCTAGAGTTTAGGAAAGTGATTTTTTTTAATTATGTTTATTTTTTACGTTCAGCTCTTTTCTGACACTGTTTTCCGCCTTTATAAAGGCGATTTTTTCGGAATCATACTCCTGCTGCACGGAGCGGAGCGCCGATATTTCTGTAGCGATCTTCTGTCTGCTTCCTCGCATGTTCCGATCCTGCTTCACTTCGCCTCTGCCGGAGCATTTAAACCAAAAAAAAACCAGGTCTGACTGTCGGAGCTGCCGAGCGCTGCACTGCGCCTCGCTTTGCTGACTCGCCATCGTACATGCCTCCGAGTTTTTGAGCGCGCCACGTCCCGCCCCAGAATGCCTACCCCGCGCCCACACCGCGCCCACTGCCCGCCCCTTCATGCAGGGCGCAGCTGAAAGTGGCGAACGCTGCGCCTAACACCGCATCCCTGCATCCGACAGCGGGATTCGGGCCGGGAGGCGCAGTATATGCCAAAAAACAGGCGTAAAGCCCGATCATACATATAGCCCTAAGAGTCTGAGTAGCCAATAGTTTGGACAGATCTGCAATTTCTTCAGCATTTGTCTATGGATAAGTTCTTACTTACAGTCAGATGATTGTGTGAGCGTCTCCTTCCTATGGTTGTTTCCATTCTCCATATAGTTTTGGTCCCCAAAAGATGATTTTATAGGGAACAAAAATGACAATAGTTGTGGAAGATTTGAGTTAGGACTGAACACTTCTCTGTGATAAGATTTTTCACTTTCAAATATTGAAATTTAGCACCAGTCCAATGAGTTGCATGCAGCTTGTTACATAAATTCCATACTAGGGTTGAGTTCTCCTGGACTGGTGCTGTAGTTAGCGCATGTTTTACTTTACTCATTTATAATTGCACTGCTGGGCAAATGCTTGAGATATCTCAAATTTGATGTCTTTAAATTACAAATCTTTCCATTGCATCCGTAAAGTGATTCCAGCAGTAGCGTACCACATTATTTCATGCTGCTATGGACCAAAACCCTGACCTGCTTCATATGATTTTTGGCAAGCACTCGGGAGGTTGCATTTGTTGCTGTTGCTCAAGGGCATATTTGGGTAGGCGTTCTGGGTGACAGCTGGTTACAATGGGAAAAAGGTGGTATTTGCCTGTTATTTGGATGCAGGTTAGCCCTTGTTCAATGGGGCTAAATTGTGTCATTTCAGCCAACATCTATTCTTTTTTTCTGCAAATCGACGACAAAATCCATGATGTGAACTTGCGCTTACTGGAATGTCAGATGCCCCACAGATTGTGCCAAGTACAGTTTTTTTTTTTATTCTTTACATGGGGTTGTTGATACTTTTTCTCCTTTTTTATTGTTGTAGAGTATGTCCTTGTCATGGATGATGAGGAAGTTGTCTAGAGGTAAAGTGTGCTGAAATGTCCTGTAAAACCTAAGACTATATTCTTGAGAAGATACGGGATGTTACTCATTTGCTACTGTGGTGTAACCAATAGGGAACTAATGGTAATAGTTCCTGTTAGAAGTTTTTTGTATACATGGAGTTCATTTGTAAAACATTTATTTTAGAAATTAATACATTGATTTTTTTTTTAAAAGATTGTTTCTGATTTTAGATGAATGATCCATGAAAGTATAGTTTGTAAGTTCAAAATAAACTCTTTTGCATTTCTTCATTTTGTGGATTGAAATTAGAATAATATTCATATTCCACTCTGATAGTAGCAGATGTTAAAAAGGGGCATTGGTGTATATTGGGATTTATATCCACCCAAGGGATCCATGACAAACCTGCACATGACAGAAACCAGAACAGAATATGTCATCACCTTCCAGAAGGATATAGAAACCTTTGCACTTATTTTTTTTTATTGTTCATTTGCTGAATACAAAACTAGGCAGCTTGCTTTATACACTTAAAGGGGTTGTCTCACTACAAGGATTGCTTTTTATGTTAAAGATCTTGCAAAAACAAGTTACTTTGTAATATATGCCCATTAACAATGTCCTACCTATTCCTAGATATCCCCTCTTGTATGGGCTGCATCAGCTCCTCAGGTTGCTATAGCTACAGACCTGTTCAATCTCTCATGATAGGCTGCCAGCACTGGTTGCTATAGCTACAGACCTGGTTTCTACTGCAGCCTATTGGAAGTCAGTAAATATAGCCCTGAATTCAAAGTGAAACCAAGAAAATAGAACTGAGGTAAGATCAATCAATGTAGTGAAACAACCCCTTTAATTAAAAATGTCTTACCGTTTAGCAGCACATGCACTTCCATGAAGGACTCAAAGAAGTATATAGCAACACAGTCCAAAATCCATCAATGTAATGTTTCAGCTTCTGAAGAGCCATGTGCCCTCCTCTCTTTCAGGATTAGAGATAGTAGAAGACAGGGAGAGGTGGATATACATGGCAGATCAAAGAACGACGAGCTGGGAGAGCATCCAAAGAGGGAAGCTCAAACAGGCTTTTGACAGTGCCCAAATAAAACAGTATACAGAGAGTGAATGTGACCGTGTATAAGTATAAAGAGAAAGCAGAATTCCAATGGCAAACCCTAAACCTCTAAACACAAAAACCCATAGAACCCAAGTCTTTGGATGATCGAAGAAGGGCATGATTAGCTGTAAGAGATCCAATTCAATGAGTTCATATATAGATATAAATTATTTAAACTACCTTTTCTTTTATACACTGAAAATTATTTTAATATAGAAATTTCTAGGTATAAACTTTATCATAGGATATGTGGGTTTGTGTCTAATATATCATTAGAAACCAGGCACTTACTTTTTGGAGCAATAAAATAAATTTGGTAATGCAAATGTTTTTCTCAAGACAAATACATGGACATTCAAAGAGTTTAGCAAGACCTAAAGATTTGGGTCAAAAATGGGGTCTATCCCTCCAAAAATGGGACACTTTGAAGATTTGCAACCCTACATCCAACACATTGTCATGAAAAGAGTTTGAAACTAGGAGCAAGCTACAAGCTGAATATCAGAGGGTCTAAAAATGAATGAAGTGCATCTTTCCTGTCAAAGGTGTTCGGAGACTTTTTAGGCTATTATAATAATAACCTTTATTTATATAGCGCCAACATATTCCACAGCACTTTACAGTATAGAGGGTATAAGTACAGACAAACCAGACATTAAATTATAAAAAAGCTACTACAAATGAGACACGCGGTGTTAGGGCCCTGCTCGCAAGAGCTTAGAATCTGTTAGGGTATATGGGTGAAACAAAGGGTGACAATGTTACATTAATATGGGGTAGTATACATGAAAAAGTGGATGAACCTGCCATCCCAACCATACATCTATATACAGATAAGTGCCTGTGGGTGCCAAAGTTCAGGAAGTGATGAATGTGTGACAGAATTTGGGGGCTTAACAATTAGGGATCTTAGTCGGCTTTTTTAAGAAGATGAGCTTTCAGAGCGCACTTAAAATTGTGAGGGTTGTGAGTGTGCCTGATCACATGGGGTAACATGTTCCAGAGAAATGGTACAATACGTGCAAAATCTTGGAGACGAGCATGGGAGGTTTGGATGAGTGAGGTGTGTAATCTCAGATCAGTAGTAGAGCGGAGAGCCCAGGTAGGGTGGTAGACAGAGATGAGGGAGGAGATGTAGGGAGGAGCAGCACTGTGGAGAGCCTTAAGGGTGAGAGTGATTAGTTTATGTTGGATTCTGTACTGAATAGGCAGCCAGTGCAGAGACTGACACAGGGTAGAGGCATCAGTATAGCAGCTGGAAAGAAAGACAAACCTGGCTGCTGCTATGTCCACATGACGAGTATTTCAAGTCCGAATCCACATGGATTCCAAATTGAATTACTTGACTAAAACCTCAATAGAAAATACACGTTCTAGTTCACACAAAGTAAATTTTCAAATACTTAAAACATGTTAATTCTTACATTGTGTTCCAGGTATTCCTCAATTTACTACTGAGGTCAATGAGGATAACTAAAATGCTTGTGTAAAACGTGTCCAAAACATTTATATGTTGTTATGGATGCAGATCCGTGTCCAAGACCACATAAATGAATGGGACTTGTCTCTGACTGTAAATCCGCCAGTAAAATAAACCCTAAATCCACATGAAATACTCGTTGAAAACCGAGTCGTCAGAATCCAGCAGCACCCCATACCTTTTGAAGGAGTGCTGACACACTAATACAACCGGATCAATGCCCTGCTCAGCCACTACAAAATATGGTATCTGCAGGTCATTGGCAGTGTAAGGCTTAGTTCACATGTGTGCCTGAGGATTAGTTTGGAGGCTCTGTTGTATGATTCTTTCAAAAATGTCAGAGAAATAGCAACAGAAGAGTGAAAAAATCAAGCAATACCGTTAGAGGCTAACTAAGTATATATGGTGGTATGCCTACCACTGGCTGCCAGGAAGGGGTTAATGTACACTATTGTGCCTTTCCTACAGAATTTTAAAGTCTCCTTAATCCTATCATCAAAAGAACCTACACACCTAGGTATAAAAAAGAAACCTACTGAATCTGAGGAATCTGTGCATGTAAAGAAATACATTTGGTCCATTAATGGAGCTAAGTGCTGAACACATTTTGTAAAGTGAAAATTTCAGCTCTTAGGAATGTGCAGTTTGTGACTTTTAAGATTTTTATTTCAAATCATAGCTCCTACCAAGCTTTTAAAATGATAGAATCTGACCTCAGCTGGGAAGGCTTTCTGCTGTTTCTAAGGATAAAAATAAAATCTTTCATTTCTGTTGAAGACCACTCTTCAGTCCAAGACTTCGCCGTAATCCTAAACGCTGATCAAATAGCATTATGAGCTGAATTGGCCCTATATCCTATTCACATTAGAGTAGAGGGAAAAGACACCACAAAAAACGAAGCTCAGTCTATCAGATTATTGTGCTTCAGTTGTAATGGAATTGAATAAAATACAATAGGTGGCTGCAGCAGATGTCTTGATAAGCTGTTCCTGGGTTTTTGTACGTTACAAGCCGGGTTTTTAGTAGGGCAGTAACAGGTAATTTCAGGGCCCCATACAGCCAAAGAATATGGGCTCCCGTCCATTACCAGTTCCTATCTTGAACTATAACAGTAGGCCCCTTTTAAACAAAATAAAGAAATTGATCCAGGCCCCTAATAGGAGTACTGCCACATTGGCACCCCTGACAAAATGTGTAAAAATAACTATAAATAATAGTAGAAAAAAGTTTATTCAAGAAAGTAAGATGGCTGCCAAAACAAAAAGAAACCAAATTTGTCAAAAATGTGGGTGAAATGTAGAAATTTTTATTGATGTAAAAAAAGGCTTAGAAGCAAGTAAAATGGTCAGTATGTCTGTTCTATGTTAAAGGTAAAAACCTCAAATGCATACTCCTCACACCCTACAATAAACCTTAAAGGGGATGTATCGCTTCTTTAGTTCGGCTGATTCATACTGCTCTCAGCTTCTCAAGTCTAGAAATGCAGGGGCGCTTCTTCCCCTCCCAGCTGGGTGACATCATCCCCCCTTCACTGTTCATGCTGGCTCCCGAGACCCCCCCCCCCCCCCCCTCTCTGTCTGGGTCCACATGTCACTGTCACATAATCTCCAAAAAATTGGGAATCTCGCAAGAGAACAGAGAGTGACTTTTGATCACTATATTTACTTTTTTGCCATAGGCAAACTTAAACTCTATCAGTTCTCTATCTGTAAAAACTAAAACGTAACTTTTATTATGTATAACTCTTAACCTCTATGCACACTATTTAAAAACCTGATTTCTAACCTCATCATTTAAGCCTTTTTGCTTCTGAAAGAGGAAATAACTCCCTTTCTATTATCAAGTCTGGTGGAGCACCACCTATTAACAGGAGAGCCTTATATCTATAGCAAAGTAACTAGCTCCAGTAAGGGACCCCAAGCCAACTATTTGGGCAGTCGGCCCTAATCTCATGGACACAGAACAAATAAGGCCCCCTTGTGACACCCCTGCAGCAGGTGACACTTGTAGACAGAGGTGAGAAATCACAATTTAAAACATCATATCTGACCTGCACACTCATAATATGTCCTGGCAGCTTTAGCAGCACATATTATTAGTGTGCGTGCAGGAGAGCGGAAGGGGGAGTGGGCTTTATGTGGATTCTCTGATGGCTAATTGGTGAGCACCTGAATAGGGGGTGTACCTAACATGATACAAAAGGAAGTGAGCTTAGACCACATGTGATCAGACCTCTAGCCCCTGATGAAGCCAGGTTAGCTGGCGAAACATGTTGGGGAGGTCAGGCATGACGTTTTAAATTGTGATTTCTCACCTCTGTCTTCAAGTGTCAACCGCTGCAGGGGTGTCACAATGGGGCCTTATTTGTTCTGTGTCCATGAGATTAGGGACGACTGCCCAAGTAGTAGGCTTGGAATCCCTTACTGGAGCTAGTGCTTTGTATAGATAAAAGGCTCTCCTGTTAATGATGGTTGCTCCACCAGACTTGAAAATAGAAAGGGTTATTCCCTCTTTCAGAAGCAAAAAGGGTTAAATGATGAGGTTTAAAAATTCAGGTTTTTAAATGTGTGCATAGAGGTTAAGAGTTAGATATAATAAAAGTTACGTTTTAGTGTTTTACAGATAGAGAAGTATAGAGTTTTAAGTTTGCCTATGGCAAAATAGTAAATATCGTCACATGTCACTGTGTCTCTCCCTATGCAGTCTTATTTTGTAAGAGCTGTATACATACCACAGTCTGCATTCAATCTCGACTAAGCACTGATTCCTGCTCCTCTCACTGCTTGAGATTTGTTTCAGTTGAATCCAGCTTTCTATGACCGGCACAGATCTCACTTCTATGCATGAGAGGCAGGGATCGACACACAATTTTGCTGTTTCCTGATTGTAGAAGCCCTGCAGTGTAATTCTGTTTCTTCTGGCTGTGCAGAGTGAAAATGTGACGGTCCCTTACTTTGAGTGAACGTCAGGAATGCAAGCTCCGTAAATACGGCCGACCGGGGGCAGAACAGAATGTAAATTAGCTCTCAGCTAGTGACCAGCACTGGATATCAGTGTAAACAGAAACAGAAGATAAGGAAAACTGTGACTACAAGACAGCTTTGCTAATGACATCTAATTGAAAAGTTGCTTGTTTTCACTGTCCCCTTATTCTGAAGACCATTTAATGAAATGATACAACCCCTTTAAATAATATGCAAGATAAAGCTCTAAAACATATTATTAACCAATTATAGTACCAGACCCTGCTAAAAAGTATGTATAGGTCAAAGCAATGTGTTGTCTCCCAAAAGAAGGGAGAAAAAGGTATCATACAATACCCAATATAGTAGTTATAATTATGTATAGCAAACATATACTAAAGTAAATACACTATGTGCATAGTATACAAACCATATAAAAGGCTGGTGATATTGTAGGAGTGGGGCAGAACCTGGTTGTATACTGAGACTAAAGGTCATGACTAAGTAACTGGCTCATACACCAGACTTAACTTCTAAAAGCCTAAAAGAAGAAAGCAGCACCTCCACTGTATACTTCAGCACAAACTTTTTTTTCACCCATAGTTTCACGCTGTGGAGTCAGCAAGTCAAAGCCCCGACTCCGACTCCTGACTCCCTCATACTTGGTGCATGTTTAAGTGATAACTTTAGTAAAATGGTAACATCAGGCTGTTTATCACCATATGATACAATAATGAAGCTATTTAGGTAGAACAGACACTGACAAGCAAAAGGGTAACAATGTTTTCATCTTTTGAACACTTGTGAGTAGAGTTGAAGAAAAGCTGTATTTGTATCCAATTTCAGTCTGCACCCACATTGGGAATGTGTAGAAGAGACCTAGGATTCGATTTTAGTCAAGCCTGCTTGAATCTGTTATAGAGCCCAGAACGATTCAGGCAGTGCTGAAAACCCAAAGGTGGATTTCCCAAATATAACAAAAAAAATAAAAAATTAACATTTTGATTTTTAGGAGAAAACGTAACAAGCAGTTCAGGAAAAGAATCTGCAGAACTAAGCAGATGTAAATACTTGCAAGTAAATTTAGTAAAAGATGGGTAAGATGCTGTTATAAAAAAAAAGTACCCTATGGCAAAGCTGTAGTGGTGGTGGATATGACCCGAAAAATAAAAGTTCAAAAAAAATGTTCCCATTTTGCTTTTTGTGTAAAATATATTTATTGGATTTATTTGAACACAAAAAATTGAAATATGCAAAACACTGCGGAACTTTTGTGGAGTCTTGAATTTGTTCTGGAAATGTTTGCCTCCATCAGATCCTGCTACATGATTTCACATCTGATCTTTTATTTCCCGGCTAGAACAGCCTCTTACACTAACTTGGGTTGGGTGCAAAGGGTGGGACCATGAGGCAACATCTTTAAAAAATGTCAGGGGATAAAGGAATTGCCTCAGCCACGTCAGTGTTGATGAATGGGTTTTTAATCTTCTACTTCTTTTAAAGCGGTGAAAAATTTTGCTAAAAATTTTTTTGCCATGGGAGTGGAACCCTTTTTTCCTGGAGCGCTTTGCTGCTCCTGCCATCAAATTTCACCCTCATGTGATAAAAGAAAATTTGGGGGCGTCAGGGCCGCTTAGGGGGTACAGGCAGTCTGGTACCAGGCCCCCGGGCCGTCGTGAAGCAAGGGGGGGGGCCCCCCCGCCCCGGCAGGTACCGCCCCTTGCTTTCTTAGTAATAGTCAAAAAACAGGCCATAGGTTGTTTTCTGTACCATGATGAGTGAGGCGCCTCGCCTTTGTATATGGGGGCCGGGGTGTAAGTTGGGCCCAAATGCGTGTCGGTCACACTGCGCTTGTGACATGCAGACTCCTTCTGCGCGTGTGACCCGGAGCGTTGACCCTTCTTTTTCTGCACTCAGGAGGGGGCCCATGTGGCTCTGTATGAGGAGGGGGGGGCGTCTTTACATAAGGTGCAGCAGATCTGTCACCCCCCTTCCTGTTTCCCCGTATCTCCTGTGATTGGAGTCGGCCCCTCCCCCTCTTGCTTGTGGGCGGGGGGTTCAGGACTCCTGCCAGCGAGGGAGGAGTGGCCCACTGCGACACAGGAGACGAAAAGTAGAACAGGGAAGGGAGGTGACAGAGCGACGCTGTGCAGCTCTTGTAAAAAGCGCCGGCCCCTCCTCACACTTAGATAATGTGGGGCCCCAGTGAAGCCCCCTCGCCCCCGGACCCTCCCCGAGGCAGGGGGG
>JAODAL010029840.1:0-50931 GCA_025379985.1 Phyllomedusa bahiana | reverse complement strand
GAATACACTTCAACTGATGGTTCAGGCCTCAGGGCCGCACTTCTTTGCTAATATTGTTATGTATTGTGCTTTTTCGGAGACTCCCAAGTCTCCCTGTTTGCATTTGTTTTGTATAATCTGCCACCTTTCAATAAAGCATCTTTTGAATCAGAAAAGGACTGCAATACCCAGAAAGATTAGCAAGATTAGGGTTATTTAGTGTACAGAAAAGACGGCTTAGGGGGGAAATAATAAATGTTTAAACATTAAAGGTCAATATACAGATCTCTCTCAAGATTTATTTATACCCAGGACTGTATCCAGAACAAAGGGCATCCTCTAGGTCTTGAGGAAAGAAAGTTTCTATATAAACATAGAAAGGGATTCTTTACTGTTAGAGCAGTAAGACTGTGGAACTCTCTGCCAGAGGAAATTGTCATGGTGAATTCAATAACCGGGTTCAAAAAGGGTTTGGATGCATTTCTGGATCGTAATTATATAACAGGTTATAGTGTCTAGGATTCTGGAGGGGGGTCATTGATCCAGGGATTTTTCCGATTGCCAGATTGAAGCCGGGAAGGAATTTTTTCCCTAAAATGAGGACAATTGGCTCCTGCCTAATTGGGGTTTTTTGCCTTCCTCTGGATCAACACATTAACAAAATAGGCTGAACTGGATGGATGTCTGGTCTTTCTTCGGCCTTACAAACTATGTAACTATATATGTTGTACTCATACGTCATAGGTCGGTAAGGGGTTAACTGGCTGCGTATGACACTCACTCTGGGATGAGTATATGTGTAGACCTATCAAGAGCAGATAGATCAGTGCGCAAAGCTGTACATATCATGCCAAACAGACAGACGGTTATTACCTCTTATTGAATTACTCTGTAAGGGCTTGTCCCCACAGCAAGGGGTATTGGTTGGTTTTTCAGTTTGCGGCTTTACAAACCGCCTGAAAACCGACATGCAACGTTCCCCTATAGACTTCTACAGAAAATCCATGCAGCACTACCCACTGCACAGATTTTCCAGACGGCTTTTTACACCGCTGGCGTACCAAACAACTTAGAACATGTTCATTCTTCCGCAGGATTTTCAAGCAGAACATGAACACGTGGGTGCGAGGGGGGGGAACGGCTTGAATCCGCAAACCTTGGACAAAAGCCGTTCTCCTCCGTGCCAAAAAAAGACTAAATATCGGTTGGGAAATCCGATCGGTATTTGGTCTTTGACGTGTAAACGCAGCCTGAGTCTTCACTTGGTTATAGACTGAAAGCAAACAAATAAGCTGTCCACTATACGTCAAAGCATAGAACAAACATGACAGTATGTTGTAGTTGTACTTTTATTAAAGTGGCACTCTCTAAGTAAATAAAAAGTAAATTACCAACCTTTGGCAAATTTACTAACTGAATTTGCTAATATACAGCCAGCTTTATGTCTTGAACGGAAACTCTTTTTAACCCTTTAAGGATTTAGACAGTTTTGGCCTTCCTGATAACCCCCTTTTTTTGAAAATCTGAATTTTGCCCTTTTTAATGTGAGAAATAAATTTTTAATTTTTTTAAAAAAAAATTAACAAAAAAAAACTTTATTTTTTAAAAATAAACAACTGGGTACAGGTTTTAAAATGGGAAAATAAGAACATCAACCCCAAATCTAAAAAGGGGAAAAAACAAGCATTTTCATAATGTTAGATATTTTATAATCATGCAGTACGAAAAAAGACTGTAAAAATTATCCAGTAAAGTACACAAAATAGATGTACTGAATAAAAGCGGGAAAAATTTCTTCTTAAACCAATGTTTATTTTTTAAAAACGGTAAGAAAAAAGAAAAAAGGACAAAAATAAAAAAATTTTTCCTACCCCTCGCAGGTAGTCTATAGTTTGGGTATCAGAGCGTGAAAAAAACTATCAATTTTGGGCGTGGGGGAGTATGGGTTGTTTGGTTTTTTGTTTAAATAATATATACCTCTGTATAAACCCAAATAAAAAATTTCAGATAAAGAAATTTATGCAAAATTGGGGGAATTGGGGTGGTCCTCTTTATAAAGGGCCTGAGAAGTACAAACTGTGCCAGGGGAGCTCAGCCATCTTTCCCAATTTTTATAAAAATTTGCCCCTTTCAGTTTCTGCATCTATCCCTTACTTTTTTGTGTGGAAAAAAATATTTAAATTTCATTCTCTTCCATTCTGAAATTGAAGGAGGTCTGAGGGCCACTTTTTTTTTTTGTTTTTAAACCAAAATTCCCTGTGATTCAAAGCCCTGTTTTTCTCGGGGGCCCACATTGGGGTTTTAAAATTTAGTGGGAAAATTTTGGTCCATCCAATCCTTGTTTGTAAAAAAAAATAAAAAAAATATTGTAAAAGTTTTTTTTCTGCAAGGCAAAATTTTAAAAATAGTTTTTTAAACTATCATCTACCATTTTTCCTACTGTGGGTTTTGGCATCTTTTTTTTAAATTTGCCCTTTTCTTTTACAACTTTAGGGGGCTTGAAATTTAGTAGTAATTTTCCCCATTTTGGGGAAAATTTTGAAACCCATTGATTTTTTTAAAAAGATCGCCCCCATTTTTGATGGGGGTTTTGGGATTGGTTTAAAATTTTGGGACACCCCCCATAAAAGGGATTTCATTAAGAAACTACCCCCCCTTAAAAATTTAACCAAAACACATTTGGGGGGAAATTTTTATTAACCCATTAGGTTTTTCGGGAGCAATTAAAAAAAAGGGAGGTGAAATTTAAACATTTTCACTTTTTTTTTTGAAAATTTTCAATTTTTATCCTTTTATTCACAAAAACCCACGGAAAAGGGTGGATCATGGAAATCCCAATTTTAATATTTTTTTCCCCCAAAATTTCTACATTTTTTCAGAGATACCCCTTTTTGGTGGCCCTAGTGCACTTTGGCTCAACCACAACCTCAAAATAGGGGGAAGCCCCACTTTAAAATTGGATTTTGGGGGTTCATTTTCATTAAAAATTTTTTTTTTGGGCGCCTTTTTAAAGTTTTGGGGGGACAACCCTGAGGGGCTAAATTTTTAAAAAAACCCCCCAATAAAGACCCCATATTGGAAAACTAAAACCCCTTTAAAGGAACCCATACCGGGGGTTGCGGGGAGTATATCAAATTCCCACAGGTGTTTCCCCAAATTTTTTTACCTTTTGGGTTTTGGGGAAAGTTAAATTTTTTTTTTTCCAAAAACCCTGCAATTTTAGTTTAAAAAATTTTTAAATTTTTTAAAAAGAAAATCCAGAAAAAATAAACCCAAAAAAATTTTGTTACGCAATTTTTTTTAAATTTTTTGGGCAAAAACCCCTTTTCGGGGGTTTAAAAAAATGTTTTTTGGCGCCCATGGCAGGTTTACAAGGCGGGAGTCTATTTTGGCTTTTGGGAATGCAGTTTTTTGGTGGGTCCCATTCATAGTCCAAAGCCCCCTAAAGTCCCAGAACAGAACGGGTGAAACCGTTTGAAGTAACCCCATTTTGGGGTTTTAAACACCCCTCGGGGAAATCTCACTAAGAGTGTTTGTGCTTTTTTGGCCCCTAGGGTTCCACTTTTTTTTTTTAAGTATTTTGGTTAGAAACCCGGAAGAAAAAACCCAAGCGTTTTTTTAACAGTTTTCCCATCATGCAGTATGAATGACATGATAACTTAAATAGTGGGTCGATAAAATTTAATAGAAATATAAAATTTTAAAATGGTTTTTTTGGGTTTTTAAATTCCCTTAAAACACAATAGAAAAACGTTTTTTAAAAAATTTACTTTTTTTATTTTGGGTATTTCCGACAGACAACTATTATTTTTCTTTGTACAGAAAAATATATAGGACTTGTTTTTTTGCGGGATGATTTGAGGTTTTCATTAGTACTATTTTGGGGGTTTCCCCCCCCCCCCCCCCATTCTTGATGTTTATCTTTCCCCCCTTGCAGAAATGACAAAATTTCCCGTACCCACCCATTACCGGTGTGACGTCATGGACACGGCCCAAAACCCAAAACAAAACCCGGTTGTGACGCCATGGAAAACGGCCCTTACAAACGGGACCCCGGTGTGACGTCAGGGACAGGGGCCCTTACTAACATTCCCCCCGGTTGTGACGTCAGGGAAGGGCCCTTACAAACCAGTACCCAGTGTGACGTTCAGGCCCCAGGGCCCCCTTACTAACAGTACCCGCTGTGACTTCATAAAACCCCCCTTACAAACATTATCCGGTTTAAACTTTCCAGGGAAAAGGGCCCCCTTAAAAAAACAGTACCCGGTGGGGACGTAAAGGCCCCGTACCAGCAGTCCCCAAGCGGACGTCAGGGAAACACGGCCCTTACTAAAAAGTCCCCGGTGGGGACGTCAAGGCCCGAAACCACAGTCCCCGGGTTTTGGACGTCATGGACACCCCCTTACAAACGGGTCCCCGGGTGGGGAAGTAAGGCCCTTTACCGGGCAGTCCCCGGTGTGACGTCAGGGACAGGGCCCCTTACAAACAGTCCCCCGGGTTTTTTGGACGTCATGGACAGGGCCCCTTTACAAAAACATTTCCCCGGGTTTTGGGGAACGTCAAGGCCCGAACAGCAGAAACCCGCCCGTGAGTCATGGACAGGGCCCTTACTAACATTTAACCCCTTTTTGTTGACGTCAAAGGCCCGTACCGGGCAGTCCCGGCTGTGAGTAAAATGGCCCACGGCCCTTATAACAGTCCCCGGGGTTTTTGACTAATGGACAGGGCCCCTTTAAACAAAACAGTCCCCGGTGCGTGACGTCATGGGCACGGGCCCTTACAAAAACATCCCCATGGGGCCCCGTAAATGGACACGGCCCTTCCCAACATTACCCCCTTTAAACCGTCAGGGCCCAAGGGCCCCTTACAAAAACCAGTACCCGGTTGTAAACGCCCAGGGGACAGGGCCCCCTTCTAACAGTCCCCTTTTTGGAAAAAAAGGGCCCCCCCCGTACCAGAAAAAAAAAAGAAAAAAAAAACCCCCCCCCTTGTGACGTCATGGAAAAGGCCCTTAAAAAAAACAGTAGGTGACTTTAAAGGGCCCGTACCAGCAGTACCCAGTGGGGACGTCAAGGGAAACACGGCCCTTACTAAATTTAAAAAACCCCGGGTTTGGGGGACGTCAAGGCCCGTACCACCCAAAACCCGTTTGGACGCCCAATGGACACGGCCCTTACTAACAGTACCCGGGGGGATAAGGACCCCGGCCCTTACTAACAGTACCCCCCGGTGGGGGACTCAAGGCCCGTCCCCAGCAGTACCCCTGGGGACTTGGGGGAAAAACCCAGGGCCTTACCTAACAGTACCCCCGGTGTGCGAAAAGGAAACAGGGGGCCCTTATTTAACAAAACCCTTTTGTGCTTCAAGGCCCGTCCCCAGCAGTCCCCGTTTGTTACGTCATGGACCCCCGGGCCCCTTTAAACAAACAATACCCGGTGTGACGTCGGGGCCGTACCAGCATTTCCCGGTTTTTGGACGTGGGGGCCCACGGCCCTTACTAACAGTACCCGGTGTGACGTAAAAGGGGCCCTACCAGCATACCCTCTGGACGTCCTTGGAAAACGGCCCTTACAAACCCAGTACCCGGGTTTTTTTGTCAGGGACAGGGGCCCTTACTAAAAGAAACCCCTTTTGTAAAGTCAAGGCCCGTACCAGAAAGGTACCCCCTGTGACGTCTTTGGACCGGCCCTTACAAACAGTCCCCCTTTGTGAGTTGGACACGGCCTTACAAACCCGCCCCCCCTGGGGGGATTCAAGGCCGTACCAAGGCAAAAACCCCGCTTTTGACTTCATGGGCCGGCCCTTACTAAAAAGAAACCCCGGTGTAAAGGGTTAAAGGGGCCCGTACCGGGCAGTCCCCCCCGGTTTTGCTTCATGGCCCACGGCCCTTATTTTAAAAAGAAAAAAAAAGGGTTGTGGACCAAAGGCCCGAAACCAGCAGAAACCCGCTTTTACGTCATGGACACCCCCCTTTTACAAACCCATTACCCCGGTTTTTTGGACGTCAGGCACCCCCTTACTAACAGTACCCGGTGTGACGTCAAGGCCCGTACCAGCAGTACCCGCTGTGACGTCAAGGCCCGAACTAGCAGTACCCCGCTGTGCGTCTTGGACCAACCCTTACTAACAGAACCGCTTTTGGACGCCCAGGGCCCCCGAAACTACAGTCCCCGATTGTGACGTAAAAGGGGCCCGTATAGCAGTGCGGGGTGACGCCGTCATGGCCAGTTAATAGCAGTCCCCCTTGTGCCCCGGAAAATGGCCCCTATACAGTGCCCGCTGTGACGTCATGGCCAGTACTAGCAGTGCCCAAATTGGGGGCGTCTAGGCCCCTCTAAAAAAAACAGTGCTCGATGTGACGTCGGGGGCCAGTATTTGCAGTCCCCATGGACGTCTTTACCAAAACCCTTACTAACGGGGTACCCGTTTGTGACACCCATGGCCAGTATACAGTGCCTTTTTGTGAATCATGGGGGCCCCCACTAGCGGGTCCCCGGGTGTGCCCGTAGGGCCCCGCACTGCATTGGCCCGATGTGAGGGTAAAAGGCCCCTACTAGCAGTGCCCCGATTTGCCCGTCATGGCCAGAAATAGCAGTCCCCGGGATGTGCGTAATGGCCCCAAACCCCTTACTAACAAAACCCGCGGGGAAAATTCAGGGCCCATTACTAGCAGTCCTGTTGTGAGTCAGGGCCCAAATTAATACCCCAGTGCCAGTTTTTACGTCAAGGGCCCGTCTAGCATCCCCCCGCTGGGTAATAAAGGCCCCTTTTAAACTACCCATTTCCCCAATTAAAGTAAAGGGGACACAAACCCTTACTAACAGTACCCGCTGTAAAGTCATGGGCCGCACTAAGTGCCCCGTTTAGTGACCATGGGCCGAAAGCATGCCCGCTGTGACGTAAGGGGGCCCGAATAGCAGTGCCAGATTGGACGCTGGCCCCCTACTAGCCCCAAGGTGCGGTTTGCCCATCGTAAAAAGCAGTGCGATGTGACGTCCATGGCCCCTACTAGCAGTGCCCGTTTTGTTCGCCCATGGCCCACGCCCCTTTACTAACAGTCCCCGCTGGGGACATCAGGGCCCAGAAACTAGAAGGGGCCCGAGCTGACTTTCAGGGGCCAGTACTCAGGCGGCCCCCGGTGGAGTCTTTGGAAAGTCTTCAGTGCCCGTTTGGGGACGAAAGGGGCCGAACTAGAAAGTCCCGTTTTGTACGTCAGGGGAACACCCCCCCTTTAAATAACGTACCCGCGTGACATCAGGGGTTTGAACTAGCAGTTCCCCGCTGTGACGTCAGGGCCCCAATTACTAGAAAGTCCCCCTTTGTAAACTTCATGGGCCGAAATAGAGCCCCCTTTTGTGAGGGTTTTCAGGGGCCGCACTAGCAGTCCCCGTTTGTGAAAATCAGGGCCCATACTAGAAGGGGCCCCAAAGGACGCCCTGGAAAAGGGAACCCTTACTAAAACCCCCCGCTGTGACCATGGCCATACTAGCTCCCACCCCGTGACGTCATGGGCCGCACTAGCAGTGCCCGCTGTGACGTCATGGGACCGCACCTAGCAGTCCCACCCCCAGCTCCCCTTGTAAAGTCATGGCCAGTACTACCGTGCCGTTGTGCCCAAAACCCCCAAGTATTTAGCAGTGCCCCTGTGCCCGTAAAGGGCCCCATTTACTAGCGGGGCCCGTTTGTCGACACCCAGGGCTGCACTAGCAGTCCCGTTTGGGACGTCAGGGCCCAAAGTACTAGCAGGCCCTTTTGTGCCCCATGGGCCGAAATTTAACAGTCCCCGTTTGTAAACGCCCATGGCCCATTTACTAGCAGTCCCCTCCCTGGGGACTTTCATGGCCATTTAACTAGCAGTGCCGCTGGGGACACCCAGGGCCCCAAAAATAGAAAGTCCGCTGGGGGACGTCATCCCCCCGTACTAGCAGTGCCCCCCTGTGCCCGCCCCCTTGGCCCCAGTTACTACATTTGCCCGCTGTAAAATCCCAAATTTACTAGCATTGCCCCGGCTGTGATTTAAGGCCGTAAATTAGGTCCCCCGCTGTAAACATATGGCCAGTACGTCCCAAGGTGCCCCCCCTGTGACGTCAAAACACCAGCCCATAACAAGCCGCAGGTTAAGGCTGTATCAGACGTCACACCCCACCCCCCACTGAGCCCAGAAACCTTTCACACCCGGCCGCGGCTTTTTCCCGGGCGAAAACAAAAAAATTTCCTGCTACTGACGTTCCAGGCTGACAGGAGAGAAGCCTTCGTCCAGCTCAGCAGGACATGCCGCGGCCCGGGGATACTCTTTTGGCGGGGGCGACGTCACCATTTTAGGGCCCCCAGGGACCCTGCCCTCCCCCGGTAGACTCCCGGCCGGGCGCCGCTGCCCCTTGGGAAAATTTCGCTATAGAGCCCCCGCCTCCTCAGCTCAGCGGTGACTGCTGCTGACTGGGCGGCTCCGGTTGTTTGTAGCCTGCGTAGAGGTGCCGCCTCCTTCCTCAGCCTGTGATGACCTGGTGGAAACACAAGAAAGCAGCATTTCTACTTTTGACGCTTCCCTCTGGCCAAGTTTCCATGGCGAAAATAGCTTGGTGCCTGGGAGGCGGCTCTGCCCAGTCCAAGTAGAAGGCGCAGAAAATAGTAGTGCGGGCCGTGGTTTATCAGGCATAGGGTCAGTTCAGCCCACTCCATCCCTCCTTGCGCCCCCTTTTGTGTTGGTTGAAAAGCCCTAGGGGCGCCTCGCGCACCTCTGTGGCCCCGGCCCCTCCCTTTTGAGAAGGGTTTTCCCCGTGGGGTTGGTCGCACCGCCGTCCTTATTTCCTTCTTTCTGTTCCGTCATAGCAGCAAAACCCAGAAAGAATGGTGGCGCCAGACCTGCCCCGTGGGACCCCTCGACCACAATGGTTTGCCTTTTTAGTTGCCATGTGAAAAAGGAAAAAAAAGCCTGATGCTGTGCTACGCGTTCATCTGGCGTAGATCCAGCCTCGAAACATTCACCATGACTTTTACCACAGCAAATGTGCCGTCAGATTTTCTTGATTAGCCATTCTGTGGGTTATGGATGCAAAGGTGTCCTTTTGGCACCATCTAGTCAATATACAGAAGGATGATGAAGTTCTGCCATATTTCATGCCACACATGTATGTGTGATGAATTTTAGAGGGGTATTCCCACTTTAGACAATGATGACATGTCGCCAGGATATGCTATGATTGTCTGATAGGGACCTGTCTCCAAAACGAGCCCCCGAGACCTCCATTCTGAACAGAGAGGTGGTCGGGACTCTCCCATAGACATGAATAGGATTTCCGAGTATAGCCGAGCAGTGATGCTTTGCTGCAGGGCCGCCAACAGAAATTTCAGGGCCCTATACAGCTGAAGCACCTGGGCCCCCCCCCCCGTGTAAACCCCGCCCCAGCAACCGATCGCACCGCCCCCAGCAAAAAAAAGGGGCCTTCTCGGACATAAATGCGCCCTTTTTAAACCACATAATACAGTGTTCAAAAAAGAAACTATATTTTTTGTATCTACACAAAACCAAGGGGAGTCACAGATCTGTCTATCTCACACATATGTAAAGGTCTAACATATCATGGGACACAGGGCTAAGTGCTAAAATCCATATCCCCCTCCACCCAAATTTACAATATCCCCTCCATGTTTCCTTGGTCACGCACCTCACCACCTCCTAAAATAAACACCAGCAAGAAAGAAAGTGTAACTCCTATCACAGGGTCAGGTGTTCCCTCACTCTTACAATCAGGGACAAGTGTACACTGCCATTATACAAATGCCAATATAACCTACAACACTACCATGACCACATAGAGGTCAGACCCCGCCCCAAGTTATAACCTACAACATCACCATATAGAGACCACATAGAGGTCAGACACCAGCTCAGGTATAACCTACAACACCGCCATATAGAGACCACATAGAGGTCCTACACCCAGGGCCGGGACAAGGCATTTTGGTGCCCTAGGCGAGTACAGCCAATGGCGCCCCTCCCCCCCCCCTCGCTCTCAAAAAAATACCCCCCCCCACACACACACACACAACACTAATTCCTCTCACCCCTGCGCCAGGTCCCTGTCAATAATTTTTGCACATTCCACATAAGCTCCGTCCATCCGCTCTCAGCAGTAAATGCAAAATTTGAAAATCAGCCCTGACAAATTTGCATTTTCAAAATCGCTCCCCTCGTATGACAGTGTAATACCACAAATAACAGTCACTAAATAATCCACCGATACATGGAGCAAATCTACCGGACGAATGTTTGGGTTACTAAAAAACACCTACAAAACCAAGACCCAAAACTATTACTACTTAAGGGCTCAAATAATTCTGCCAGACCCTGACCGAACGCAACCCCCACATGTGACTATCAGCTGTACACAGGCTTGATTACATATACCACCGCCATTCAGTGACCAGCTAGTGGTAGATCCGAGTTGTTTGTAGGCTCTGCAGAAATATAAGTGGATTAAAACTGCAGTTACATTTAGTGACTACCGGAGACTTTCTTTTCTGATCAGCGTCGTTTCACTTTCCCTTTTCTTCTCCTCGGTTCACACCTTCATGCCAAAATTTCTCCCGGCCAAGACTCGTCCCTGAGGATTTGGACACAAATATTTTTAGATTCCTCACATTTCCAGTAACTCCTTATTTATAGGTATATAAGTCCCCCTTTGTCAGACAGGTATATAGATATGCCCTCTCGTCAGGCAGGTATATAGATATTGTCCCCTTAGACAGGTAGGTATATATATATAGGGGCACTCAGGCAGGTATATAGCTAGGGGCTCAGGCAAATATATAGGGTAGGGGTTCAGGCAAAGGGTATTTGGGGGCTACAGGCAGGCGTATGGGGGCTCAGGCAGGCGTATGGGGCCACAGGCAGGCGTATGTGGGCCACAAGCAGGCATAAGGGGGCCACAGGCGGCGAATTTGGGGGCTTAGGCAGGGTATGGGGGCCACAGGCAGGCGTAGGGGGCCACAG
Organism: Phyllomedusa bahiana; assembly: GCA_025379985.1. Lineage (NCBI taxonomy): Eukaryota > Metazoa > Chordata > Amphibia > Anura > Hylidae > Phyllomedusa > Phyllomedusa bahiana. The sequence continues at coordinate 39,959 of JAODAL010029840.1, read as the reverse complement.
GCAGGGTATGGGGGCTCAGGCAGGCGTATGGGCGCACCAGGCAGGCGTATGGGGGTACAGGCAGGCATTTTAGGGGCCACAGGCAGCCGTTTCAGGGGCTCAGGCAGGCGTATTTGGGGGCCACAGGCAGGCGTATGGGACCTCAGGCAGGCGTATGGGACTCAGGCAGGCGTTAAAGGGACCCCAGGGAGGCGTGTATGGGGGCCCCAGGCAGGCGTATGGGGGCACCTGGCTGGCGTTTTGGGGGCCACAGGCAGGCGTATGGGGGCCACAGGCAGCCGTACAGGGGCTCAGGCAGGCGTACGGGGGCCACAGGCAGGCATATAGGGGCCACAGGCAGCCGTATGGGGGCACAGGCAGGCGTATGGGGACCACAGACAGGCGTATGGGGGCTCAGGCAGGCGTATGGGGGCACCAGGCAGGCTTTATAGGGGCCCCAGGCAGGGATTATAGGGGCCCCAGGCAGGCATTATAGGGGCCACAGGCAGATATAGGGGGCCCCAGGCAGGCGTATGGGGGCACTAGGGCCCAAGCGAATTTTAGGGGGCCACAGGCAGGCATTATAGGGTTTTGGGGCCCCCAGGCAGGATTATGGGGGCCGCAGGCAGGAATATCTGGGGGCCAGGCAGGCATTATGGGGCCGCAGGAAAGGCATGGGCCAGGGGCAGGCCGCAGGCAGGCATTATGGGGGCCCAGGCAGGCATTATAGGGGGCCGCAGGCAGGCATTATGGGGGCCGCAGGCAGGCATTATAGGGGGCCCCAGGCCGGGATATAGGGGGCCGCAGGCAGGCATTATAGGGGGCCGCAGGCAGAATATAGGGGGCCACAGGCAGGCATTATGGGGGCCGCAGGCAGAATATAGGGGGCCACAGGCAGGCACTTAAAAACAACAACTTAATACCCAATTCCGGGCGCTGCGCTCCTCTTCTGTCCTTTTTCAGCCGCGCGCTCCTCCGGGGACCTCTTCGGGCGCACGGCCTGTGACGCGCTATGCGCCCGAGGAGAGGCAGCGTCGCGATGACATCACGTATTGCGCGCTGCCGGCTGAGGCGCACGGGGGCCGCGGCGGGTCCTCAGCGCTTGAGGACCCCGGCGGCCCCCCTGTGTCGGCCCCGCCAGCTCACCGGAGGATTTCCCGCGATTCCTCGTGAGCGGGTCCGACACTGTCTGCGGGGGGAGGGAGCGCTTGCTCTCTGCTCGCAGAAAACGGTCACAGAGGGCCGCGGCGCTTCAGGCCCACGGCTGCGGCCTGGAGCCGGCGAGGGTCGGGGCCCTGACGGCGCCCTTAGGGATAGGCTGAGGTAGGCGCCCTAGGCGGTCGCCTACCTTGGCCTACCCGTCGTCCCGGCCCTGCCTACACCAGCTCGGTCACATCACATTACAGTGAATACAGCACTGATCCAATATAGAAGCAAAATAACCCCTGACATCTAGGGACTCACCAGAGACGTCCTATCTGATGAGTCGTTCTCTTGAGTCGTTCTTTTTCCCCTCTCTTCTCCATCCGTTCCACACCGCCATGATGACTTGTCCCGGCCACAACTCATCCCTGCAGAAATTACACACAAATATCTTAGAATCCTAAATTTTCCAGCATCTGTTTACCCATTCCCACCTCTGTACAAACTTCCCAGGGGTGGGAGAGCGGGTACAAGCCATAACTTACAGGTCTAGTATCCTAAGGGTTTGGAAGATGGGGAGAGGACTAAGTCCCTGGAAATAATGCTACAACTATGGGCTGCTGCCCTAACAATTATATTACCAGGTAGGTAGACAAGGGCCCTAGGTAGGTTGGCAAATGTGCAAGTCCCCAGGTAATTAGACAGGCCGTATTTAGGTAGGTAGACCCCGCCGGATAAGTTGGTAGGTCAGCCCCAGATAGGTTGGTGGGTACCTAGCCACGAGTCTCTTTAGTTTGTAGGCAGTCAGGGCCCCCTTGATGTTTAGGTAGAGTCAGGGCCCCCTTAATGTTTAGGTAGAGTCAGGGCCCCCTTAATGTTTAGGTAGAGTCAGGGCCCCCTTAATGTTTAGGTAGAGTCATGGGCCCCCTTAATGTGTAGGTAGAGTCAGGGCCCCCTTAATGTTTTAGGTAGAGTCAGGGCCCTCCTTTAGAGGTTAGGTAGCATGTGGCCCCCTTTAAGAGGTTAGGTAGCCAGGGCCCTCCTTTAGAGGTTAGGTAGCCAGGGCCCTCCTTTAGAGGTTAGGTAGCCAGGGCCCTCCTTTAGAGGTTAGGTAGCCAGGCCCCTCCTTTAGAGACAGGTAGCGTCAGGAACCCCTTTAGAGATAGGTAGCGTCAGGGTCCCCTTTAGAGATAGGTAGCGTCAGGGTCCCCTTTAGAGATAGGTAGTGTCAGGGCCCCCTTTAGTGATAGGTAGCAGGGCCCCCATTAGTGATAGGTATCAGGTCCCCCATTAGTGATAGGTAGCAGGGCACCCTTTAGTGATAGGTAGCAGGGCCCCCATTAGACATAGGTAGCAGGGCCCCCTTTAGTGATAGGTAGCAGGGCCCCCTTTAGACATAGGTAGCAGGGCCCCCATTAGTGATAGGTAGCGTCAGGGCCCCCATTAGTGATAGGTTGCGTCAGGGCCCCATTAGTGATAGGTAGCGTCAGGGCCCCCATTAGACATAGGTAGCAGGGCCCCCATTAGTCATAGGTAGCAGGGCCCCATTTAGTGATAGGTAGCAGGGCCCCCATTAGTGATAGGTAGCAGGGCCCCCATTAGTGATAGGTAGCGTCAGGGCCCCCATTAGTGATAGGTAGCGTCACGGCCCCCATTAGTGATAGGTAGCGTCAGGGCCCCCATTAGACATAGGTAGCAGGGCCCCCCCATTAGTGATAGGTAGCAGGGCCCCCCATTAGTGATAGGTAGCAGGGCCCCCATTAGTGATAGGTAGCAGGGCCCCCATTAGTGATAGGTAGCAGGGCCCCCTTTAGTGATAGGTAGCAGGGCCCCCATTAGTGATAGGTAGCAGGGCCCCCTTTAGTGATAGGTAGCAGGGCCCCCATGAGTGATAGGTAGCAGGGCCCCCATTAGTGATAGGTAGCAGGGCCCCCTTTAGTGATAGGCGTCAGGGCCCCCTTTAGTGATAGGTAGCAGGGCCCCCTTTAATGATAGGTAGCAGGGCCCCCATTAGAGATAGGAGTCAGGGCCCCCATTAGTGATAGGTAGCAGGGCCCGCTTCCTTATACATATAAAAAAAAAACAACAAACCACCACTTACCTGAGCCCCGCTCCCGTCGCTCCGAGCTGCCGCCGGCTCCTGCCGCCCTGCATAGGCGGCGTGGTGAAGTGACGTCACCGCGCGCCTACGTCACTAGTAGGGGCCGGCGCCCGGCAGGCTGAAGGCCTATAACCTTCAGCCTGCCGGGGAGATCAGCGGAGCGTGCGCTAGTGCGCGCGCTCCGCTGACACCGTGCAGCCCCGGGAGTTGGGGACATTAGTCCCCGGCTACCAGGCTGGTCTCTGGGCGCTCGGGACGCAGGGCCCGGGCGTGCAGAGACCGGATGCGCGGCCGGGCCCCGGGGAGCGACGGCACTGCCTCCGGGGCCCGCAGGAGCTCGGGGCCCGCACTGTGGGCCAGCCAGAGCCGGGTTCGGCAGCTGCGCTGCCGGGCCCTGCTCTGTCATGAGGAATAAGGGGGCCCGCCTATGGCGGGCCCCCTTATTCCACCGGGCCCCATACGCGAGTACCGGCTGTACTCCCTGTATGGCGGCCCTGCTTGACTGTAATCTGAACCCCCATTTATTTAAAGGGGAGAGTCCCAACCACCTCTCTGTTCAGAATGGAGGTCTCGGGGGTCCCAGGCCTATCAGACAATGATATCCTATCTTAGCAATATGCCATCATTGTCTAAAGTGGGAATACCTCTTTAAGGTATGACATGTGTCGCAGCGTCTGTTTATTGGATACTTCATGAGCTTTTCAGTAGATTGATATGACGTATGTTACATGGATACCATTATTGCATATACCAGCATGACCGCAGCGGTAGCCAGCACGTGTGCCTTCATTCACAGGCTAAGGTGCTGACAGAGTACAGCGCTCAGCCTTTTTCACCAGTATCCTAGTCATTTATTGAGCAAGGTGCACGCTCAACTGGATATCCGCTCCAACACCAGGCGCTCCTGCCATGAGGAGGAATGGGGGCACAACAAGGCTGCTGTAACCCACTGGTGGGCTCAGTGCAAGAATTTCATAAATGAATCTCCCCCACCTTCCTAAACACTTTGGTACAGTACATTATTAAAATTATAACTCAGCCACAGTGATTCTTAACAACATGTTTGTTTTCTCCATTGTCATACTTAAAGGGGTTGTCTCGCTACAAAGAATAGCTTTCAAAATGTAGGGAACACTAAATGAAGACATTTTCCAAATACATTGCTTTGTTCATCTTTTTTTGTTAAGGAGCTACAAATTATTTTATCACCTTCCTGGCTCTATTTGGTTCCACCAGTGATCGACCTGTTTACTCCTTTTCCCCTGCTGTTTGTTCTATATGATAGCAGGGAGTGATGTCATCACACAGGTCACAGCAGCCAGAGTGAGATCCTGTGTTATCTGAACTTTCAGACAAAAGCTAGTAATTACTGCCGTTTACTTTAGATAATTCTCCTGCTAGCAGTTTCAGAGAAGCTTCTAAGCTAATCTAAACTAATTAGCAGACTGAAAACATGGAGATGAATACACGGAGTGAACAGAGCTGTCTTAACAGCATTATGGGCCCATGGGCAGAGCTGTGCACTGGGCCCCCCATCCAACAAAATCACTCACCGGTATAAATATACACATTATAACCTACAACACTGCCACATAGAGACCACATAGTGGTCAGACACCTGCTCAGGTCACCACCACATGACAGTGATTACAGCACTGATCCAACATAGAAGAGAAATGCCTGACATCAGGGACTCACCGGAGACGTCATCTCTGAATCGTTCTTTGCCTTCATACTCCATCTGACCCAGGCCATATGACGACTTCTCCCGGCCGCAACTCGTCTCTGCAGAATGTAACACACAAGCATTTTAAACTTCTCACTTTTCCAGCACATCCCTACCAATTCCTACCTCTGTTATGGGCGCCCCCCATTAAGTAAATAGGTAGTAATGTTGCCCACTATTAAGTAGGTAGGTATACAGGCCCACTGTAGGTAGATATATAGATCCGGGTAGGTAGGTATACAGCTCCCTGTAGGTAGATATGCTACCCCCTGTAGGTTATAGCCCCCTGTATATGCTCCCCTGTAGGTTATAGCCCCATGTATATGCTCCCCTGTAGGTTATAGCCCCATGTATATGCTCCCCTGTAAGTTTTAGCCCCCATGTATATGCCCCCATGTATATGGCCCCTTGTATGTTTTAGCCCCCATGTATATGGCCCCTGTAGGTTTTAGCCCCCATGTATATGCCCCCTTATATGTTTTATCCCCCATGTATCCATGGCCCTTTGTATGTTTAGCCCCCATGTATATGGCCCCTTGTATGTTTTAGCCCCCATATATAGGGCCCCTTGTATGTGTTAGCCCCCACATATAGGGCCTCTTGTATGTTTTAGCCCCCATGTATATGGCCCCTTGTATGTTTTAGCTCCCCTGTATATGCCCCTGTATGTTTTAGCCCCAATGTATATGGCCCCTTGTATGATTTAGCCCCCATATATAGGGCCCCTTGTATGTTTTAACCCCCATTTATAGGGCCCCTTGTATGTTTTAGCCCACACATATAGGGCCCCTTGTATGTTTTAGCCCCCATGTATAGGGCCGCTTGTATGTTTTAGCCCCCTCTGACTTTAAAAAAAGAAAAAAAAAAAACCTTATTTAAACCTTTCCGCGCTCCCCGTGTGATCCGCGCCCCGGGACCCGGTTCCCGGGGGAGGTTGGACGTCTCACGCTGCTTACACCGGACGTCGCTCCCCCCCCGGGTTTTCCCTGGGCCCAGAGCCATGGGTGCCGACCAGGAAATACAGCGGCGCGGAAGCGAGGGGAATCACCTCTGCGCCGTTAAAGACGCGGGGGCCCCCGGCCCTCCTGCAGACAGACACGCTGCCCAGACCCGCCGCACGGGCTATCGCTCCACTGGGCAGGATAGGCGGCAGCCCGGGAGGGCCCCCTATGTCGTGGGGCCCCGGGAACCCCCTCCCTTTCCCCAAAGGAAAGGGCCCTGGGGGTGAATACATGGAGCTCATATGTTATTACAGACTTTGGGGACCGGGGAAGTGACGGATGATATATGAAACTCTGAGGGGAGACAACCCCTTTAAGCCATAACTTTTTTATTTTTCAGTGGATGTGCCTTGAATTGTTTGGCACACGTACATTTTAACCCCTTCCCGGGACCCTTTTGGGGCCTTCCTGACGGCCCCGGGTTTAAAATCTGACGTGTCACTTTAGTGAGAATAATTTTTTGACATTTTACCTACCCAAAATGATTCGAGACTGTTTTCTTGTGACAATTGTGCTTTAAGTTAGTAAGAAATTTTGGGCCCAAAAAATCCTTTGTTTATTTGGGGAAAAATATCATGAAAATTTTGGAAAAATTTGCAATTTTAAAAGTTAAAAAAATGTCTGGTGTAAGGCAGTAGTTATCCCACTAAAATAGTTTATAACTCATCCCCAAATGTCTACTGTAGGTTGCATCTTTTTTAAATGTTTTTTTTTTTCCCACATTAGAAGGTTTTTTTTACGTTTTAAAGGGAAAATTTGAAAAAATAGATTTTTTTTGGGGGGACCAGTCCAGTTCCGTGTGGTTTTGAGGGTTTATATGTTAGATGCCCCCATCAAAAGAAACTTGACCCTTAAAGTATTTAAAAAAGTTTAGGAAGTTTGTTACCCTTTAGTTATTTACAAAATTTTAAAGCAAAGTGGGGTGAAATTTAAAAAAATTAAAATTTTTTTGCAAGGGTTTTTTAATTTTTATTCATTATTCACGGGGAAAAAAGTAGCTGTGACCAGGAAAATGCAACTCAACTTCGTTCCCCCCTTTTTTTTGCCTTTTTCAGAGATATCCCAAAGGGTGGTCCTGGGTGCGTTTTTTGGCTCAACCATAAAACCCCCAGTAGGGAAGCACTACTGGACTCGGGGTCCATCTTCATTCGATTTTTTATTTAGGGCCATTTCAGGTGTGCGGACACCCTGAGGTGCCAAAAACCTTAATAAATCCCCTAAAAAGCCCCCACTTTTGGGAAAAATTTACACCCCTAAGGAAAAATTTTCCAGGGGTTGCAGTGAGTCCTGTATTTTGGACCCCAACAGGTGTTTCCTTTTTTTTTTTTTTGTGGGGCCCTTGAAAAATAAAAAAAAAAAAGTTTTTTTTTTAAACCCAATCTGCAATTTTAGCTAAAAAATTTTTAAATTTTTTACAGGGGAATTTCCGGGGAAAAAAAAGGCCCCCCCAAAATTTTTTTTATGCTTTTTTTTCCCAAATTTTCAGCAAACCTTCCATGGGGGTGAAAAACTCCCTTTTTGGGGGAATTGGGGGGGTTTATCAAGGGGGGGGGAGCTTTTATTTGGCTTTGGAACGAAAGATTTTGGGGGGTTTCCATTTCGCATTTGCAAAACCCCCAAAAGGCCAAAAACAGGTAAAAAACCTTTCCAGAAGTTGCCTCATTTTAGATTTAACACCCCTCAGGGTTTCTCTGGGGGTTTGTATTGTGTTTTTGGGGTTTTTGCACAGGTTTTTTCCATATTTTTTTTTTAGCTTTGGGCCATAAAAATTTTGGGGGAAAAAACCCAGCTCCGCCATTGTTTTTTGGGTTGGATTTTTGGGGGAAAAAATTGACAGGAAAAACTTTTAAAAATGTGGTTCGGTGGGAATTGCAATAAATAAAGGGTTTTATTTGTTTTTTAGGGTTATATTATTTTTTACACAATAGAAATGCGTTCAAAAAAAATTCCCTTTTTTATGTTGTCATTGTCGGACACCCCTTTAACTTTTTTATTTTTCTGTATACGGAGCTGTTTTATGGCTGTTTTTTTCCCGGGAGGGGGTTGATGTTTTTTTTTTTGGTTCCATTTTGGGGGCTTTTTGTTGCTTTGCCCACTTTTTAAAAAGGGTTTTTTTGTCAGGCATTTTGAACAAAAATACAGCAACCCTTGGTAGCTTTTTTTTATTTTTTAAAAGCGGGTTCACCTGGGGTTTTAAAATTTGAAAAACCCCAAAAATTTTATCAGCAGGTTTCAATCCCTTTTACAGAAATCCCAAAATTTGATATTTTTTTTTGGTTTTACTTTTTTTTCACATTAAAAAACCCAGCCATAACTTTTTTTTTTTTCCCGTGTATGGGCTTTTATAGCAGCTTTTTTTTTGCATGAGGAGTTGACTTTTTTTTTGGGTTCCCCTTTTTTTGGGGGGCAAGGCTTTTTGATCACTTTTAATGCTTTTTTTGGGGAAAAAGTAAGGGGGTAAAATTTTTAACGGGCCAACCCTTGGTAGTGTTTTTTATTTTTAAAAACCCGTTCACCATCCCGTATCATGCAAAGTTAGTTTTTATTTCCCGGGTTGGAAGTTTTTGGCGTCCCCAAATTTTTTTTTGTTTTTTTTGGGGAAGCACTTTTTTTTTTTTTAAAGTTTTTTTTTTTTTTGGTTTTAAAACAATATTTTTTTGCATCGCTTGTCTTCTTTTAGCCGTAACTTTTTTTTTCCGTTAAAGAGCTGGGTAAGGATTTTTTTGCGGTTTTGAATTGATGTTTTAATTGGCACCACTTTGGTGTTTTTTATGAGTTTTTTAACCTTTTTATTCCATTTCATGTGTTTTGGGGGGGGAATAAACAAAAATCACAATTCTGTTTTTGTTTTTTTTTTTTAAAGCGTTACTGAAAGGGGTTTAAATTTAAATGGGGACATATTTTTAGGGTGGGTCTTTACGAAAGGGGGCCCGGATTACCAAATTTGGGTCCCTTTTTTTTTTTATCTTTTTTTGGGGCGTTTGGGGGTTTTAAAAAAGGGGAAAAAGGGCGGGTACGCGGTTTTATTTTTATTTTTGTGTTTGTTTTTTTATTTTTTTTCATTTTTTTTTCCACTTTTTTCCCCAGGGGGGGAATTGTATGGGATAAAAAAACCCCTCTTTCAGGGATACCTGCAACGCTTTACTACTGTGTATTTTGTCGCCATTAGGGTTTTTTTTCCCCCCAATCACCAGGGCCCCAAATGCTTTTTTTGTCATGGGGACTTTCCCGGGAAAAAGTTTGCTTTAAATTTAAGCTTTCCGGGCTGTTCGGGTAAGGGACAAAAAGGGGGCCCCAAAATCTCCGCCCCCCGTTTGCGGCGGGATCGCAAGAAGGGGGGCTCACTCCCTCCTGCCTCCCAGTTCGATGTCGGGGCCATGATAAGGTCGGACATCAAAAGGGGGGCGGGCATGATCCCCGGGGTTTAATATACCGCTTGGGTCCCAATGCCACTATCTTGGGGGAGACCCCGTTGTGAGTTTGAAAAAGGATCGCCTTTGACTTTTACCCATATGTCAATTTGTGGGAAACCCCCTACCACCAAACCTTGAACGTTTTTTGGGGGGAAAATTTCAAATTTTCCGGAAAGGGGGTTTAAATTTGGTTTCCCTTTTTTTGCCTATAAAATATTTAAAGAAGCAATGAAAAATTCTTTGTGGGGTGGGAAGGGGGAAAAAAAACACATTTTAAAATTTTTTGGGGGGGGTTTTTTGGTTTTTTAGGGGGAGTTAAATTGGTGTGGGATTCAGGAGGGTCCTGTTCGCAATTTCCGAAAATTTCCTTCCCAACATATGATTTTAACATTTTTACATAAATTTTTGGGGTTTGGTTTTTAAAATTTTTAAAGCAAATTATAAAGCTTTTGTTCCCATTGAAATTTTTTTGATGTTTTTTTATTTAAATAAACCCTTTTGCATCCCCAAAAAATCTGCTTTCCCCAACACTCCCAAACTTGGGGCCATTGTTTTCCAGGTGAAACAAAAACTTTTGTGGGGAAAAGTTTTTTACAGAAACAGACCCCAAAAATTCACATGAAGTAAAATTAAATTTTGTGGCCCTTTAAAATAAAGGCAAATTACACCCTTTAAAAAAATGTCCCAAAAAATTATTCAAGAAAAAAAATTTTGGGTTTTCCTTTTCTGTGGAAAAATATGTTTGTGGGGCCATGGCCCAAAGGGGGAAATTTCCCAAATTTTTTGTCAAGTGGTGCCCCCCCTTTCTTTAAAGTTTACATTTCAAAAAAAAAAAAAATTTTTTAAAAATTAAATTTCAGTAAAAAAAACTTTTTAAGACCCCTATTTTCCCCTTTTTAATATCTACCATTGTTAACTGTTTTAGATAGGTATTTTTTTAAATTTTCCCCCCAAAACGCTTTAATGAAAAAATTTAATACTTTTTTAATTTTCCCACTTAAGCCCTCCCCATCTTAAAAAAAAAAGCAAAAAGCAGCGCACTAAATTAAAAAACTTATGCAAAAAAATTTTTGGCTTTTTTTTTTATTACAGAAAAAACTGGCCAAATTTAAAGGGGGTTTCATCTATCATGCTGTTTGGTTTTAAAAGGTTGTTTTTTTTCTCGGGAATGAGGCAGGGATTTTTAATTAAAAGTTTGGAACAAAATTTAAAAATTTTTTTTTTTCTCTTTTTTTTGGTTTTTAGTTTGATAAAAACTAAAACCCGGTTCTGGGGTGTGATTTATGTGAGGGGCTTAACCCTGTTTATCAGTTTAAAAACAAACAGCGGGGGCAAGAGGGCGCAGAAACCCTTAGAAAAAACCTTTAAAGTGCACCCCAGAGTTGAAAAAAATCTCACTCTTTTCTCCTCAAAGAAAAATAAAAAAAAAAAGGCAATCTTTTTGGAAAAGGGTTTTCCCTTTTCCCACATTTGAAAGTATATCCTTTTTGTGAGGCAACCCCTTTTAAAAAAATTTTTCCCCCCAGGCTGCGAAAACGGGTGCAGGGCTTTTTTGCCCAAAAAGGGGGGGAAAAGGAAAAAAAAACCTTCAAAAAGAGCATTGTACCTTTTTAAAAAATAAAAAAACCCCAAAAAACCCAATTCAATACCCTGGTTTGAAAAAATGATTCAGCCCAGCAGTCACAACCTTTAAAGCCGTTTTTCCCCACGGCTTATTCACGACAGTTTTTGTGAGCCGGTTTTTGCGCCCCGCAAACCCGGCGTAATAAGGGGGGGGGGCCGGGGAGCGCGGCCCGGGGGGGGCGGCGTTTCCCGGCCCCATGGGCTTCCTTTCCCCCGGGCGCGCCGGATAATTTTGCATGTCACTTTTCTCCCGCCGGCGGATTCGCCGGTGGTAGGGGGCGGGGGAATAAAAATGTTCTTATGAAAAAGCATGGTTTTTACCCTTTAATTACTCCAAAGGGTTGGCCCCGTCTGCAGCGCAAAATTCGCCCCGCGGAGGTACGCCCCAAACCCGGGGAAAAAAAAGGGGTGTGAAAAAAGGGCCCTTTACTGTTAACCTGTGGAATCATTTTAAATTGTGTTTTTGGGTTAATAAAAAGAATTTAAAAGCTTTTTATGAAAATTTTCCCTTCCTCATGATAGATTGTCCCAGTAAAGATAAAAAGGAACTGCAGGGGGCATAAACATGGGGGGGAGTAAAGCCCCTTTAACATTTGGAAATCACAACCAAAAAAGGGTTGCCATTTTTTCCCTTTTTTTTGTTTGCTATTTTTTTAAATGCAGAAAAGTGGTGCACCTGTTTTGAAAAAACTTTTCCGGGAAATTGCCCCTGGACCCTCATCTCGGGCCCCGGGGCGTGTCAGTCCCCTGCTGTCCCCCTTTTACACTTCCCCGGCCCGGTCCTGTTTGAGTTCTGCCCGGGGGCGCGCACGGGGCCCCAACTCCTAGGGCGTTGTGGCCGGGGGAAATTGGGAATTTAAAGGGGCCCCGCCCCCTTGAAATTTTGGAAAATTGGGCGGTCGCTGCCCTTTTTTAGCCTGCCTCTTCCTGGTTCCCCTGCCGGTTTTTTAGTCCCTTTACGCCTACTGAGAAAGCATTCCTTGTGTCTCGTTCTGTTACCGTGTCCCGTACCTTTTTGCCCCCGCCCCCTTGGAAGAACCTTTCCCGCCTGCCTGACCTTTTGCCTGCCCCCGACTCGACCTGCCTGACGATTCTGTGCCACGCTATTTTTTGGCGCCACCGCAAGCAAGTCAGTCAGGGGTAGTGACCGGGGGATCCCGCCGCAGCAAGTCCCTCCCGCTTTGCGGCGGGCCCGGGGAAAACCCGGCCCCCCTTAGATTTCCCCTGGCTTAAAATCGTTGGGTGAAGCAGTGGTCCACTTCTGCGAACCGTGACGTTTAAAATTCGGCCAGGAATCCGCCCCAAAGGGGCCTTTGGAGGGTCTCTGACACACCCCCCATCGTGGTTCAGCAGTCCAACAGATTGCGTACAAAAACAACTTTTGGCTGTGACATCTAAAAAATTTTTTGAAAAACGCAAGCATAGGTGCACACTGAAAAGGAAATATATATACTCTAGCACAAATATCAGTGGCACACTAAAAACTAATAAAAACCTCATGGGTATATAGGAATATTGGAAATGCATTACTGCTAAGGAAAATATGAAAAACCTGGGACTCTTAGTTTACAGTATTTGATCAAAGATTGTATTAAGCTCACCTCCCAAAAACGTAAAGGGGGATCCCAGAGCAGGTGGAGTCCCTACACTAAACATGTTCCCTCACTAGGCGTCAATCCAGACTGCAACTCAGGGTTTATGGTAGGAACTAGCAATTGGTTATCCTGCACTGGTTTAAAAGAGGCAGCTGAGTGCAGCAAGCCAATGAGATTGCCAATCTCAAATGAACTACAAAACATAAACCAGTGCAGGATAATACAATTGCTAGTTCCTACCATACCCTGAAGTTGCAGTCTGGATTGACGCCTAGGGACTCACCTGCTCTGGGATCCCCTTGACGTTTTGGGAGGTGAGCTTAATACAATCTTTGATCAAATACTGTAAACTAAGAGTCCCAGGTTTTTCATATTTTCCTTTAGCAGTAATGCATTTCCAATATTTCTATATACCTTGAGGGTTTTTCTTAGTTTTTAGTGTGCCACTGATATTTGTGTTAGATGTATATATTGCCTTTTCAGTGTGCACCTATGCTTGCGTTTTTCAGAATATATTTTAGATGTGCACAGCCTAAGTATGTTTTGTAGTTCATTTGAGATTGGCAATCTCATTGGCTTGCTGCACTCAGCTGCCTCTTTTAAACCAGTGCAGGATAATCCAATTGCTAGTTCCTACCATACCCTGAAGTTGCAATTGGATTGACGCCTAGTGAGAGGGTAACATGTTTAGTGTAGGGGACTCACCTGCTCTGGGATCCCTTTGACGTTTTGGGAGGTGAGCTTAAATACTATCTTTGATCAAACACTGTAAACTAAGAGTTCCAGGTTTTTCATATTTTCCTTAGCAGTAATGCATTTCCAATATTCCTATATACCTTGAGGTTTTACTTAGTTTTTAGTGTGCCACTGATATTTGTGTTAGACAAACAGATTGCGCAGCAGGCGCAACAGCTTAACCAGCTATCGTCCATGATGCAGCAGCTTCTCGCCTCTCAGCAGCAGCAGCCCCCGTGGCAGCAGCTCCAGTAATGTCCGCCGGTCCCAAGCTTCGGTTGTCTATGCCTACGAAATTTGATGGGGACCCTAAGGCCTGCAGGGGTTTCATCACCCAATGCTCCCTCCATGTGGAACTCATGGTCGGTCAGTTCCCATCAGAAAGGTCTAAGGTGGCCTTCGTGGTAAGTCTTCTTTCTGGGAAAGCGTACCAGGCCACCGCATCTTTGGCCTCATGTCTTCGTTTTTTTAATGGCAATACAATAAAGGCAATTGGATTTTACTATTGGAGTTGCTGGCAATCTGTGTCCACTTCGGTGCTGTCTGTTGGTGCTTTCCAGACCACAGCCGTGCAATCCTAATATCCGGATATGGTGAGCTGGCTTTCCTTTTCTTTTGTTATTCTTTCTGGGAAAGCCCTGGCATGGGCCACTCCGCTTTGGGACCGAGGCGACCCCGTCACGGCTGATCTCGGTGCCTTTCTTCAAGAGTTCTGAAGTGTATTCGAGGAACTGGCTCGTGCATCTTCTGCAGAAACCGCCTTGCTGAACTTGCAACAAGGGAACTCCTCCCTGGGAGACTACGCTTTTGCAGTTTCGCACTCTGGCTTCTGAACTAGCCTGGAACGAGGCAGCCTTGTCTGCCACTTTCAAGAAGGGCCAATAGCAAGAAAGTGGCAGGCTTTTTCAATAGCAAAACAGTATCGACAATTTATTAAAAAGTCCTATGGATAAAGATTTTAAAAAAAACACCCGTTTTGTTATTGCAGTTATGATGGAAAGCATTTCCATAGTGGGGGTTTTTGTCCAAATAGGAAAAAAGATTCATTTGCTTTACGCGCCCGATAGTTCTGGCCGCTCCGGCTTGGACCCACAGCAATTCCGGCCAGGGGGGGCCCCCCGCGGATCCCGTTTTAAAGGGGGTTTTTAAGAAAACGTCCCCGGGAAAAAAGATCAGGAATTTTTCCCCCGGGCGGAATCTTTTTGCCGGGGTTTTGGTACCCAGCCCTGTTAACCCTCTTCTACCTGCCCTTTTCGTTTGGGGGGGTTTTGGGGATGAAAATTTAAGCGAACCTGAAATTTGGGACCACCAAAGCCCCCCAAAAAAATTTTTGCAATAAAACGGGGACCCCCCCGGGTCGGGAAGACAATGTGTAACGGGAGCCCCATCCCGCAAAAAACGTGACTGAAAAAATTTTGGGGCCCGCTGAGGGCGGAGGGTAAACCCGGGCCCGTGGGACAAAGGGGGCCCCTTTTTGGGAAAAACAAAAAAAGGTTGGTCACAAACCCAAAAGAACGTTTTTTCCCAAAAGGGGAAGGGAGGGTAAGTAATGAAGCCAGGGGTACATGGGTCCATTTTTTTTCCCGGGCCCCCGGGGGAAGAGGTGAAGAGGCCCAGGGGTTTTGAGAGAGGGCCTTATTGGGGCAAGGAGGTGATTTTTAGAAAAAAGCCCCTAAATCCTGAGCAAGGTAGGCCCCGTAATAGGGGATCGGGTTGTAGCGCCCTTTGGGGCCCCTGGGACCCCAGCCGTAGAGGGGGTGTCCCCATTAGGGATTTAGGGCCCCCAAGGCGGGGCCGCCCATTTGTCTTCCCGGGGGGTAGGGTTGGAGAGGGGGGGGGGGGGTTTGGGGGGGAGTCCCGGGGGGCCAAAGCCCCCGGGGGGGAAACGAGGGGGGGGAGAGCGTCGCCCCTGACTTTTTTTCCCGGCCCGGGAAAAAATTTGTAAAAGGGAAGCCCCAAAAGGCCCAAAAGAATAGGGGGCCCCCTGGCGGGGGGGGGTTTTTAAGGCGTTGAGCCAACTGCAGTTAAGGGGGTTTCTTGGGGTTTTTTGGATATCGTGGGGTTGGTGAGCCCCCTCCCGGCAGGGGGAAGCCTTTCTTAAAGGAGCCAGTTTTAAAGGGCCGTTTTCTCGATCACCTATGGAAAAAAATTTTTCGGCAGGGGGAAAATTGTTTTGGGGAAAAAAACCCCACAGGTCGAAAGTTTTACCGAGGAGGATCTCTGAAAAAGGACAGGCCCCAAACTGAAGAGGAATTCAATTTTCCAGAATAAGGGACTTTTTGGGGGTCGGGGCCGGGGCAGGACGGACCCGGGATGAAAATGCAGCTTTGACCCGGGGTTAAAAGGGTTTGGCTTCGGGGGGGAGGATTTGGGGATTGGCGTTCTTCGGTTGGGCCACCAAGGGAGCCACAAGTGTAGAGAAGGGGGGAAATTTAAAAAATTTTTTTTTTTTAATAATTCCCCAAACCCCCAAAAAAAAGGTTAAAGGGCCCGGGAAAGGCCCCCCGGTTGTGGCCATTGAAAACCCCGCGGAGGTTGGGAAAGGATATCTGGAGCCCCTATC
Organism: Phyllomedusa bahiana; assembly: GCA_025379985.1. Classification (NCBI taxonomy): domain Eukaryota; kingdom Metazoa; phylum Chordata; class Amphibia; order Anura; family Hylidae; genus Phyllomedusa; species Phyllomedusa bahiana. The sequence goes on along the minus strand of JAODAL010029840.1, from coordinate 24,080 downwards.
TGAGGATGTCCCTAGGAGGGTAAGTGGTACTTTTAAAAAACATTCTGGGTTTTGGAAAAGAGCTGAGGGAGTGGGAGTCGCTGGGCCCTGGGGAAGGTGGCGTTTGATTTGGGTTCTGGGGGGAAGATGAGGATATGCCCAAAGTAGACGATTAAACAGACATAGATTTGATCCTGAAAGTTTTTCTTTGAAAAAAATTCTGAAAATATCCCGGGGGGCGTTGCGAGACAAAAAGGCCCAAACCCAAATACTCAAAAAGGCCCGTCCGGGTATTAAATGCCGTTTTCCATTCTGCCTTCCTTTAAATGCGGTTTTAAATTGTACCCCCGAAGATCCGGGTTTAGAAAATTTTTGCCCACGCGGGCGGTCAAGGGTTTTCCCGGAGATAAAGGGAAGGGGGTAGCGGTTTTTTTTGGAAATTTTATTAAAACCCGAAAATCGATGCGGGGCCCGGGGGGGACCCGTTTTTTTTTTACGAAGAAAAAAGGGCCGGCTCCAGGGGGAGACGAAAACTTACGGATAAACCCTTTGGGGAGGTTCTCCTTAAAGTACTCGGGACTGCCTTGTCTCCGGGGGGAGAGGGGAAAACCCCGGGCCTTGGGGGAGTACACCCAGATTGAAGGTAAGGGGGACATTTAAAAGGGGGGGTGTGGGGGAAAAAGGTTTCGGGCCCGGGACTCCCCGGGAAAAGACTTCGGAAAAGCCCGTAAGGCGAAGGTGGCCGGGAAAGGGGTTTTGGCGGGGTTTTGGGAGAAACTTGAGGAGCGAGTTGCGGCTTGGACAGGAAACGGGGGGGAGACAGGGGGAACCCCCAACGAAATAAATTCCCCCTGGCTAACCCAAAAGTCGGGGTAGGGGCCCTGTAGAAAGGGAAAAGGGGGAAAAAAAAAGGAAAATCCCCGGGGAGGATCGGGGTTTGGACTAAAAAATGCAATGTTCCTTGGGGAAGACCCCCAATTTGCAAAAAGAGGGGGGCCGTACGGAAGAAATAGGCCCTTAAGGCATTGCCACTACCGAGGGAGGCCATGGGGTTTCCCGCAACGGAGTACGGGGAAGCCAAAAAACCTTTGGGGTCCCCAAGTTCGTGGCTTATGAATTTTTCCTGCTGACCCTTGAATCAAAAAAGGCGGGGGGCCCCGGGAAAGGGTGCGGGCCGGGAGATGCACAATTTATGGGCATGGTCAGACGGGGGGAGGGGTGCGACGTGAAAAACTTTTTTTGGGACAGGTGGGCTCTTCGCCCTGCATAGGTTCCTTTTCAGGGGGGGAAAGGGGAAAGGGGAAGAGGGACGGGGGAAACGGGGGGAGCCAAGGGGGGGGGGAAAGGGCCCGGGAAACCGGGCGGTTTCCCTTTGTAGGCGGACCCTTTTTTGCCTTTCGGCGGGGAGGCGAAAAATCCCCCGGGGGGCCCCAAATGGTTAGATACCCAAAGGCAGCGGGACCCCGTGCGGGGTCTTTCCTTGATTCCCCCCGAGGGGCCCTTTGGGAAAAAAGGGTTCCCCCCAACGCTTCGTTGTTCCGCCCCGTCCGAAGCGGAGAGTGGGGAAATTTGAAACCAATTTCTGACCAAACCTGTGGTGTCCCCCGGGACGAAGGGGCAGCAGGCTGCGGCCCCGAAGAAGTAGGGGCCTGGTTCCTCAAAGACTGGGGGAAACCCCCGGGGGGGAAGTTTCAAAGGCCCCAAAGTCGGGGTTTTCCCCTCGATCCATAGTGGAGACCCCAACCCCAAGGGCCCTTCCAGACAAGGGTGATTTGAAGGCCACTTGGTCGCCCCTGTGGGAAATTGGTCCCCCACCCTTCGAGGGGAAAGGGAGGGCTGATGAACCCACGGCTTCTTGGGGGTCTCCAGGTGGGTTTAAAGGGGGTGGGATGCAGAAAAGGAAACCCGGCGCGACGGGGTTTAGAGAAATGGATCCCGGAGAAAGGGGATGCAGGTGCAGAGGCGGGGCCAGGGGGGGGCCCGAGAGCCCCAGGTTTGATAGGGCCCGGGAAAAGCTGGTTGATGCGTTTAAATTTGTGGGCAAGCGTAGAGTTTTCCCGGGAAAATCAGGCAGAGGTCCCTGGCGAATCCAGGGCCCAGTTTTTGTCTGTGAGGGGGAGTGGTGGGCGGACCAACGAAAAGCGTGATAGTTTAAAACCCACCCCAGAGAACGGAACAAAGTCCCCCCCGGTTTTCACCAGCCCCCGCCGCCAAAGCGGGATGGACTTGCTGTGGGGGTGAGGCTACCAGGTTTGTTACCCCGACGTGACTTGTTGCGGGTGGTGGGCCCGGGGTTTCCGGTTTTTTCGGGAAAAGTAAACCGGAGGGTGTGGGGAACAGGAAAAGGGCAGGGAGGGGGAGAGGTCGTGTCAGAGACGGGCAGGGTAAGGGAAAAATAGGGGAAGCGGGATGGGGACAAGGGTTTAAAAAGAATAAAACCCAAAAATCTCAAAAGCCCAAAAAAAACACAAACAGTTTCAGGAAGTACGGGGGGGCGGAAAACCCTTAAAAAGAACCGCGCCCGGGAAAAAAACCAATTTCGGGGGCATGGGCCCTTTTTTAAAAGGAGGAAACGGCGCCGGGGCCGCCCTTTAAACGGCCCCCACGCGCACGACGGGGGAAAGGGAGGGAGCCGTTCACCCGGGCGGGCCCGGGGGAGAGGCGGGGGGCCCCAGGGGGCCCACCCGCAGAGGGTGGGGTCGGGGGCTGGGGGGGCCCCCCCCGGGGGGGTGGTCGTGGGGGGGGGGAGCGGGGCCCCCACCCCTTTAACCTCTTTACGCCCAAAATTGGGAAAAAGTGCCCTTCCCCAAGGGCCGTTTTTCCCTTTTCGGACATCATCTCGGGGCAAGGGTTTTTAAAAAGGGTCCCATAAAAAGTCTGCCGTTCCCGCAATGGCCTCCCCCAGTGGGCCCCGTGCAAAATAGAGATTTTTTGGGGTGTGCCAAAATTATGGCAGTTTTTTGCCCACGGCAAGAAACCGACATGGGCTTCTTTTAGAACCTTTTCCCCGGGGGGGGAAATTTTTCCATTGGGGGGGCCCGGGGAATCGGCCTTTAAAAGCTTGGAGGAAAGGGCTATTCCCCGAAGGAAAGGGCGTTTACTCGGTCAGTTGTACCCCGACACCCGAAACCCCTTTTTTATCTGCAGACGGCCCCAAAGGCTTAATCCCGGCAGGGCCCCCTGGTCGCTTTTTTTTTCCGTTTTGACTTTTCTATTTTATTTTACCCGGCTGAAAAAAATTGGGAGGCGGTTTCTCTTCGTGTTTGGACTTGATAGGGGGGTGAACCCCACGGCAATCAAACCCCCCTGAAAAGGTAAATTCCCCTGCCCGGTTGTTTTTCGACAAAACCCCCCGGGGAAAAATTTGGGATGCCCAGCTTTCGGATTTGAGGAATTTTTAATTGGGGAAAATTTCTCTCGAGTGGGGGGACATTAGGGGTTTCAAAAGTCTTGCTCCCCTTTTTTTTCTTCTTCTATTGGTGGCTGAACCCCCCAAAGATGTTTGTGTATTGTGGATATTGCATTCCTGTGCTAGAACCCAAATCTCTTCCCCAAAACCCGGAGGTTTGCTTCAGCCCCTACCAACCCCCCCCCTTTCCTTTTTGGCCCCGTTGGGTATGGGGTTTTATCCGTTTTCCATCCTTCCTCCATTTAATACCCTGGTGGGGTTTTGTCACGTTTAGTTCTCAAAAAGGCCCTTTCGTTCCTTGGAAAGGGCCCCCCTTTGTCCCCGGTTGCAAGGGGTTTTCCACACATTTTCCCCCTGATGGACTTCGTTGCATATTGGGCCGGGGCCCGGAGTCAATTCGTGTCCAAGTTTGGGCTCCCCTTTGTGCCCCCTCAAAGGTTTTAAAATTTGGGCTTTCCTTAGGGATACCCTCCCCAGGGCCAATGGACAAGTGGGGGGGTTTTTAAACAGGTTGGGCAACCCACCCACACCCCTTTGTTTCGGCCCCTCAAGGGCGACTAGGGTAGCCTTTTACCTGGCAGAATTTTTCGTATAAATTTTAGAAACGGGTCTGCTGGGTCCCCCCCCTTTTTTATTTTTTTTGGACAAATTCTGCGCCCACCCGCCCTTTTGGTTTCCCCTTTTAAAGTGCCCGGGTGGGGATCGGTGCGAACCCCAAAAGCCCTTGGGATTTAGAAGGCCGTTGCAAAGGTTTGTTTTGCATGAAAAGGCAAGCCGACAAACGGGAAAAAGACCTTCCCCCCGTTTACTCTCCCCGGGACAAGGGGTGGTTATCAGCGAAAATCCCTTTGCCCTTAAGATCCCCCGCTTAAAACCCCGGGGTGGTTTCCCGGGGCCCTTGAGGTTTCAAAGGGATTAAACCCATGGTTCGGCTTTCCCCCCCGTGGTGTCCGAATCCTTCCGTCTCCCCCCTTTTAAAACCGGTGGTCCTGAAACGTTTTTGGAAAGCTTCCCCCGACTTTGTTGCCGTGCCACCAAAAAAACTTTTTCCATGAGAGGTCTTGGCCATGGGAAAACGTTGAGGGGAAACGTTTTTCCTCAAACACTGGAAAAGGGGTTGGGCCGGGAAGGAAAAGGGGCCCGGGGGCCAGGGGACATTTTTCTGGACATAATGTAATTTAAGGGTTCCCTTTTAGGGAAAAAAAGAGGGGGAGGCCAAAGGTGGTGGGGGGGGGGATTGTCCCGGATGCCCCTGCGACCCCCATCCCGGGGCGCAAAGGGGCATCGTTGCCCAGCGCCGCCCCGGGCCCCAAATCCCCGGGGGGGTGCCCCAGGCCCCCGCCTGTCCCCCTGTAAAATTACCCCGGGGGGTTTTGTGGCCGGGAGTGTTAAAAATTTTAAAAAGGGGCCCCGGGGCAACCCCGGGAATTCGCTAAATTTGGGCCCATCGCTGCCCCCTGTTTAAAGCCCGCCCTTCCCGGTTTACCCCTTCCCGGGTCTTTAGTGCCCCTTTCCGGCCCCATGAGGGAAAAAGGGTTCCCCTTTTGGGCCCTTCTGATTACCCTTTTTTCCGTACCTTTTGCCTCCGTTCCCCCGACCCGAAACCTTTTTCCCTGTCCCGACTTATTCCTGTCCCCGAAATAAGTGCCTGCTGACGGGTTTGTACCCCTAAAACCCCTTTGGGTGCCCCGAAGCAAAATCAAGTTTAGGGGGTAGCGCCCCGGTGGGCCTGGAAACCAGGACCCACTTAGATTCCGTCCCTGGCGTGGCAACACCATGCTTGCTGGTTTATCAGTGGGTTTCCCCTACTGCGAACCGTGACAAAAAACAGGGGGGGGGAAAAACCTGCGTACTAGCAAATTTGGTGTCTCCCACAAGGGGGTTTGTGCATCCCCCCCCTCCGAAAAAACCGGCCCCCAATGGGACCCAACAAATTTCCCCACCCCCTACCTCTAATGGGAAATTTTTTAAAAAACACAACCACAAGGGGTTTTTTAAGGTTCAAAGGCTAGACTATGATTTTAACCCCGTAGGAGGGGAACAAAAAAGCCCCTTGTGCTGCTTGGGGAAAAATTTTAAATAAATTTTCTATCCCAATTCACTCCCAGCCCCCTTTATTAGGTTAAATGTCCCAAATGCTCGGGAAAAACTTAAATTTCTAAAACAGCCCCAAACACCTGGCGGCCCCCCTTTAGGGCATTTAGGCATGTAGACCTGGTCAAGACAATTTGCAGTTTTAAACCGGGATTCCCGTATGGGGAAGAAAGGTGAATTTTAGTGCCTTTTTAACGGTTTTGGGATGGTTGGGTTTGGGGCCGGGAAGGGGCGGTTGAGTATTTTAGAAATGCTAAAATTTTTGGGATTTTCACGCCCCCCAAAATCTCTAGGGTTTAAGAGAAAAGGTCCGGGAAAAAAAAAAAACCCTCCCGTTTAGCGGCAGCCTTTTGGGGGGGAAATGCCCTTGTTGATGCCAGAGGTCAAAGGAGAATGGGCAGACTGGTTCGAGCTGATAGAAAGGCAACAGTGACTCAAATAGCCACCCGTTCAAACCAAGGTAGGCAGAAGAGCATCTCTGAACGCACGTACGGCGAACTTTGAGGGCAATGGGCTACAGCAGTAGAAGACCACACCGGGTGCCACTCCTTTCAGCTAAGGAAAGGAAACTGAGGCCCAATTTGCCCAAGCTCATCGAAATTGGACAGTAGAAGATTGGAAAAAAAACGTTGCCTGGTCTGATGAGTCTCGATTCCCGCTGCGACATTCGGAATGGTAGGGTCAGAATTTGGGTCAAAACATGAAAGCATGGATCCATCCCACCTTGTATCAACGGTTCAGGCTGGTTTGGTGGTGGTGTCATGGTGTGGGGAATATTTTCTGGCACTCTTTGGGCCCTTGGTACCAATTGAGCATCGTTGCAACACCTTGTGGAATCTATGCCACGAAGAATTAAAGCAGTTCTGAAGGCAAAGGGGGTCAACCCCGTTACTAGCATGGTGTACCTAATAAAGTGGCCGGTGAGTGTGATAATATATATATATATATATATAAAATATATAATTATATAATATATATAGAGAGATATGCACCCAACAAGGGTCTACCTAGCTACCTGGGGCCTACCTGGTAATATGAATCTGAGAGTCACAGGCCATAGCTGTAGTACAATCTCCAGGGGGTTATTCCCCTGTTAGTCCCCTACTCTCCAGGAGACTGTGCCTCTAAGATATGGCCTGCATGTCCTCTCCCACCCCTAGGAAGTTTTTACAGAGATGGTGAGGGAGGTGCTGGAAAAGTGAGGATTCAAAAATATTCGTGTCCAAATCTGCAGGAATGAATTGTGGCCGGGAAAAGTCAGCATCGCGGTCTGGAACAGATGCAGAAGAAAAGGGAAAGTGAATGACTCGTCAGAGAAATGTCACATGTGAGTTCCAAGATGTAACTGCATTGTAAGCACTTATATGTATGCAAAGCCTGTGTACAATAATATCTACCACTGTATAGAGGTAATATACAGTCTGCAGAGCCTGTGTACACTGGTGTCTATCACTATTTGGTCACGGTACGGTGGTAATATACACGCTGCAGAATCTGTGTATACTGATAGCTACCACTATATGGTTACTGTAATGGTGGTAATATTGGTCTTTGTATACTGATCTTTATTCAATAATAGTATTGGGGTATTATTCAGTAACTATGTGGAGGTAATTTGTGGTCATGTTCTGACTGTATAATCGGGTCGTTATATAGTAGCGTTATTGGTAATGTTGGTCTTAGTGTAGTGAGATTTGTTTGGTAGCAGTATGATGGTGATATGTAACTGCATGACTATTATTTACAGGCATCGGTAAATGTTTGTGGTTGAGGAGGGGGAGGTGAGGGGGCATCCAAAAGTTTGCTATGGGGCCCATACTTCTCTAGTTACGCCCCTAATTGATACATTTGCCCCATAGGTTTTGTTTGCTAAAATTACATCATAGGTACTGCAATAATGTAACATCAGTGACTTAAAGGGGTATTCTCATTTCATTATTTGGCAGCCGTTTATACTGGTTGCTAAGCAGAGCTTGTGAAATGGAGGGGCGTTTTTCTCCTCCCAGCAAGGCGTATCTTCTCTCTCTGCAGACACGCCACAAAGTGTGCACGTGAGAATTCATTCTATGTTTGCCGGGGGAAGGGAAAGGTTCTCAGCTGTCGTTGGAAGTGAAAAGCTAAGTTTAACTCCATAGTGTATATCTACATTTTTCGCTCTCTCTACATACTTTGTAATTAGAATGGGCATTTGACATTCAGGACTCTGGGAAAGATGGGTGATTTTTTTTCTCTGTCTCTCACACACAGTGATATATGATGCAGATTATTACAACTCTGACCTCTACAGATCTGCAGAACAAAACTATATGCTTTATCTCTTTGTGTTTACATGGGACTGCACATGATCTCTCTCTGCTGCAGGACCTGTGATTGCGGTAAGTGAAAATCCTGCACGTATACGTCGCACCTACCACTGATTACGGTCAGTGACAAACCCCGCACGCATACATCGCACCTACCTCTGATTGCTGTCAGTGACAAACCCTGCACGCATATGTTGCACCTACCTCTGATTTCTGTCAGTGACAAACCCCGCACGCATACATCGCACCTACCTCTGCTGTCAGTGACAATCCCAGCACTCAGACGTCGCACCTACCACTGATTGTGGTCAGTGACAAATCCTGCACGCATACCTCGCGCCTACCTCTGATTGCTGTCAGTGACAAATCCCGCACGCATACGTCGCACCTACCTCTGCTGTCAGTGTCAAACCCCGCATGCATACGTCACACTTATCTGATTGCTGTCAGTGACAAACCCCGCACGCATGCGTCGCACCTACCTCTGCTTGCTGTCATTGACAAGCCCTGCACGCATACATCGCACTTACCTCTGCTTGCTGTCAGTGACAAACCCCGCAAGCAGACGTCGCACCTACCTCTGCTAGCTGTCGGTGACAAACCCCGCACGCATACTTCTCCTCTCTCTCTCGTCCGTGCACACATCCCTCTGCGCGCTCCCCTCCGCGACCCATTTCCTCCTGGTTTTCCTAAACCATAGTACTTTGCTTATGGTAACCAAGGACAGACATGCTTAGATTTTTGGTCCCCTCCTCTTCAACTATGATCTTGGTAGCGAGAAAACCACTTTAAAATTAATTTAACCTTTTACAACACCATTCACTTATTAAAACCTGGAAAAGGACTTTCTGTCAACAATGACGTAAGGCAGTGTTCACATGGCTTATTCAAGCCGTAATTGCGGGAAGGATTTCGCCCGCAGTTACGGCTTGAATAAGGGGCGGGGGCGCTGCCCGCCGTCCCCATAGACAATGCATTATTTACGGCGCGTACGCACTGTAAATAATGTGCATGTCACTTTCTCCCCCCGCGGCGGATTCGCCGTGCGGGGAGGAGCGACGAAATCCATAGTTCTCTATGAGAACTGTGGATTACCGTAATGACAGGGACGGATTGGAGCCGTACTGCAGCGCAAATCCGGCGCGCAGTACGGCTCCAATCTGCGTCCAAATAAGCTGTGTGAACGAGGCCTAAATGTCCTAAAGAAAAAATTATTACCCATATACTATGCTAAAGGAGACCACAGATGGCAGAATAGAAAGGTAAATGTTTTGTAATGAGGGGAGGGATGGCTGTGCTGTTGTGTGTCTCTCCCATTGTACTAGTATAGGAATTACAGCAAGTTGATGACGCTTGCCCTTAATTTCTGAGATGAGTATTCCCCATAAATGTATTGACAGTGGTCTTATGTCTACAGTTTTAGTTTCCTAACATCAGGGTACTGGGTACTGCCAATGGACACATGAAATCGGTGGTTAGAACCACAATGATTGCAGCACTTTACAAGCAGACGAGGCACCCCTATATCTGTAATTACTGTGCATAAAACTATGCACAGATAAAATACACTAGAATATTTTGATAAAAGGTTTTACTAGTAGAAGACTAAGATACATACAGTTGAAACCAGAAGTTTACATACACTATATAAAAAGACACATATGCATGTTTTTCTCACTATCTGAAATTAAATCAGAAAAAACCTTCCCCGTTTTAGATAATTTAGGATTACCAAAATTATTTATATTTGCCAAATGCTAGAATGAGAGAGAGAATTTTTTAAGGCATTTTTATTACTTTCTGCTAAGTCAAAGTTTACATTTCATTAGCATTTGGTAGAATTGCCCTTAAACTGTATGGCTTAGGTCAAACGTTTTGGATATCCTTCCACAGGCTTCTCACAATAGTTGGCAAGAATTTTAGCTCATTCATCCTGACAGAACTTGTGTAACTGAGCCATGTTTGTAGGTCGCCTTGCTCACAGCTGCCTTTTCGGTTTTGCCCATACATTTTCAGTAGTATTGAGATCAGGGCTTTGTGAGGGCAACTCAGAAACATTGACTTGGTTAGTCTTAAGACACTTTATAACCAGTATGGTAGTATGCTTCGGGTCAATGTCCATTTGGAAGACCCATTTCCGTACAAGCTTTATTTTCCTGGCTGATGTCTTGATGTTGCTTCAGTATTCCCAAATAATCTTCTTTCCTCATGATGCCATCTATTTTGTGAAGTGCATCAGTCCCTCCTGCAGCAAAACAACCCCACAACATGATGCTGCCACCCCAATGTTTCACAGTTTGGATGGTGTTCTTAGGCTTCCAAGCTTCTCCCGTTTTTCTCTAAAAGTAACGATGGTCATTATGGCCAATCAGTTCAATTTTAGTTTCGCCAGCCCACAGGACATGTCTCCAAAAATGTAGGTCTTTGTTCCTGTGTGCATTTGCAAACATTAATGGCTGTTATATATTTCTTTTGGAGTAATGGTTTCTTTCTGGCAGGGTGGCCTTTCAGCCCATGTTCATACAGTCCTTATTTCACTGTGGATAATGACACAATCTTACCAGCTTCCACCAGCATCTTCACAAGGACTTTTGCTTTTGTTCTTGGGTTGATATGCACATGTCGGACCAAAGCATGTTTATCTCTGAGACACAGAACCCGTCTCCTTCCTGAGCGGTATAATGGCTGGACATTCACATCTTGTTTGTACTTGCATAGAATGGTTTGTACAGATGAACGAAGCACCTTCAGATATCTGGAAATTGCACCCAAGGATGATCCAGACATGTGCAAGTCCACAATTCTCTTCTTGATATCTTTGCTGATTTCTTTAGACCAGCGGTCCCCAACCTTTTTTCCACCAGGGACCGGTTTTATGCAAAATGATTTTTCCGCGGCCCAGTGGCGCGCGTGGTTATCAGGGGCGAGGTTATGGATGGGGTTGGATGTTTAGAATCACACACACACACAAAACCCCTCAATAAAGTGTATACTGTTTCATTTAGGGGTATAGTATGGGGTAACTTGTTATGTTAGAACTGCAGACTGACTGTCAATTCTGTGGGTCAGCATTATTAATATAATACTGACCCACAGAGTTGACCCATCAGTCTGCAGTAATGGGTCAGCATTATACATGTATATAATATACATATGTAATCAGCTCTGTCATTATAGAGATATATTCCCCCTGTAGTCATTGCAGATATATATATATATATATATATATATATATATATATATATATATATATATGCCCCCTGTAGTCATTGTAGATATAGGTCCCCTGTAATAATTAGAAGTAGATATGGCCCCCCTGTAATAATTAGAAGTAGATATGGCCCCCCCTGTAATAATTAGAAGTAGATATGCCCCCCCCCCTGTAATAATTAGAAGTAGATATGCCCCCCCTGTAATAATTAGAAGTAGATATGGTCCCCCTGTAATAATTAGAAGTAGATATGGTCCCCCTGTAATAATTAGTAGATATGGCCCCTTTAGTGGCCAGGCTAGTGAAAAAAAAAAAGAAAAGTTACTCACCTTTCCCGGATCCCTGCAGAGCTGCTGCCTCTGACATCCGGCGAGACCGAGCGGCGCAGGGGTTGTGACGATACTGCTTCATCACTCCCCCTGCGTCGTTGATGATTGTTGTAGATATGGAGCTCAGTGAGCGCCGTATCTACAATAATAAGGAAAGCAGGGACGGTAATGAACGGTCCCTGCTTTCTCTCTAGTGAAGCAGCCGCACGCTGTGTGCAGCTGCTAACTCTGCGCGACCGGATTACAACAGACACGCAGAGCAGATGCCGACCACCCGGACTAAAGTCAACGGGTGGTTGGATCAAGTGTAGCCGTTTCTGGACTGGCAGAGCATGCGCCACGGCCCAGTGCCGATCCGCGGCCCGGCGGTTGGGGACCCCAGCTTTAGACTCTCCCATGATGTTACACACAGAAGCAGTGTTTTTCTGGTGTGAAAATAAATCCATAGGTGTGTCTCTAATTAACTCAGATGCTGCCAATAAACCTATTAGAAGCTTCCAAAGACATGACATCATCATATGGGCTGTTCCAAGTTGTTTAAAGGCATAGAAATCCTAGTGTATGTAAACTTTTTACTTTGCAGAAGGTAATAAAAATAACTTAAAAATTCTCTCTCTCATTTTTCTGGCATTTGGAAAATATAAATAATTTTGGTTCCTAATTGACCTAAAACGGGTACCGTATATACTCGAGTATAAGCCGAGTTTTTCAGCACAAAAAATGTGCTGAAAAATCTCCCCTCGGCTTATACTCGAGTCACTGTCAGCGCTCGGGCGCTGTGATGGCCCGTGCGCCGACAGGGACGCTTCAGTTATATGTGGCTCCTCAGGGAGCGCATATAACTGATTGCCGAGTGAACGCACAGTGTCCGGGCGCTGCGCTGGCCGGGGCTCTGTCGGCGATCTCTTCACCTGTATGTGACTCCTCCGGAGCGCACACAGGTGAAGAGATACCACAGCGGAGCAGAGAGCGAGTGCTCCCTGCTCCGCAGTGGACTCCGAGCAGTTGCCCTATACCTGCCTACAGCTGCCTATACCTGCCCTATACCTGCCTACAGCCGGCCCTATACCTGCCTATACCCTGCCTACAGCCTGCCCTATACCTGCCTACAGCCTGCCCTATACCTTCCTATGGGGACATATACCTACCTATGGGGCCATATACCTGCCTATAATCTGCTTATGGGGGACATATAACTGCCTATTACATGCCTATGGGGCCATATACGTGCCTTTTGGGACATATACCTGCCTATACCTGCATATAGGGCCATATAGCTGCCTATAATTGCCTATTGGGGACATTAAACTGCCTATGTAATTTTATTGGTATCCATTTTTATTTTTAAAATTTACCAGTAGCCGCTGCATTTTCTACCCTAGGCTTATACTCGAGTCAATAAGTTTTCCCGTTTTTTGGGGCAAAAGTAGGTGCCTCGGCTTATACTCGGGTCGGCTTATACTCGAGTATATACGGTAAATGTTTATTCTGACTTCATGTCAGATAGTGAGAAAAACATGCATGTGTCTTTTTATATAAACTTCAGGTTTCAACTGTATATATGCATAATGGACACAACTAATGAGCATGTATGATAAAGAAGCTGTGCTCATTTGATGCTTGGACCTAATGGCTAAATATAGGACTCAGTAATACTAAGCATGCTTATCTGTAAACTTAGGGTATGTTCACAGGGCATTTTTGGCCGTTTTTTTAGCGCGTTTTACATACTGGAAAATGGCCCACAATCAACCTAAGACAAGCTTCAAATCTTCCTTCTTTGAGTAAAATGTAAAATACATCTTGTTGTTCACACAAGACGTTTTTTGGACGCAATTATGGCTGTAAAAATAAGTGACATGTTCATTTCTGAGCTGTTTTTTGCTTGTAAAATCCCCATAGGAAACAATGGGGATTGGATTTTTCAAAATACTCTTCAAAATACGCTTGAAAATCCGTTGAGGTATGTTCACACGGTCTCTTTTAGATGCGTGTTTTGATCTGTGTTTCATACCCGAAACGGACCCAAACACGCATCGAACAATGTGCAATGTGTTTTACATTGCTTTAAGTGTAAAACGCGCATTGGTGTTCAGACAAGTGATCGCTGATGCATGTTTTATATGCGTCCTTGTGATGCGTCTTTTGCATCCGTTCCAAGAATTGACATGTCTGTTTGACACAGCAGACGCCCTATTTAAAACTATAGGATGCGTTTCTACTGCAGCAAAAACACTTTTGGGTGAGTTTTTGTCTAAACCACTGCCGTCAAAAAAGGCTTCCTGAAAAAACTACCGTATTTTGTGTTGTGCATTTTTACGCTTCCTATTATTATTGCAGAAATAAATGACAATTATCGTTCCATGGACTTCTGCAGAAAGAGGCGCGTATAAAACACGCCAGAAAATGCCTGCCGCTTTACATAGATGCCAATAGTAAATTTTCTGCCCTGCCCTGAAGACTACAGAACGTTTCTGATCTATGGGATCTCTTTACAGTCGTTTTTTTCAGCGTTTCTACGTTTTTCTGTGCAGTGGAGACATAGCCTAACAGACCAGATCAGTGCAAGGGATTGTTTTCCCCTGCATTTCCCCAGCAATTGTAATGAGCACCACTTTTGCTGTTAACAAAATAAAAAAGTGAAGAACAAACTTTTACATTTTTAGTGGATTATTTTCCAATGTAATATGCATTTTTTGTTTGTGCGTAAAATGGAATAAAAATCGATTAAAAAGTCATATGAAACCCAAAGTGGTAGCAATGAAACCGTCAGTTCATTCCACAAAAACAAAAGTCCGTACACAGCTCTGTCAATATTTAAGAAGCAGATTCTGGCTAATATAGCGATGCATAATAGAAAATGTGTATATAAAGATTACAGTAATGACATGAATGTAAAGCTTATGCATAATGGAAAAAGAGGAAATGAGTAGAACAACCAAGTGGGAAAAACCGTTCTAGTGCTGAAGCCAATGTGTACTAAGGAAAGTGTGCCTGGTCAGAAGCGGCACAGCCAGGAACTGGTTAACAATGGCCACCTGTATGTTATATAAGTAGTCATTTCTGTACTGAGCTGGGCACAAATATACAGAGTTCTGCTCAGGCTCAGCTCCCAGCACCTAACTCCTCCCGGCCATGTGACTGATCACATTATCATGACCTCATCCAAGGTCCTTTCCATCTAGTTAATGTAGAAGTCACAGCAGTCAGTGTGGCAGTTTGTTAGCAACGTCTCTGTTCTGCAATGCTGCGGTCACAGCTAAGGTAGGCTGGCACTGGTCTGGGCACAGAATGGGTGGACGGCTTGCGGCTGTTCTAATGCATGGAGATATAACATTCCATCTGGCTCCAACAATCTACAGGAAGGAGTTATTGAGTCATTGCTCTTCATTTGTTTCAGTTGCATTCAGTCAGATGAGCAAGAAGGTGCATGTGTGGTGAGGAACCGCGCGTCCTTGATGCACCTCATACCATTAGTTCTTTGTTCTACAACATCCACTACTTCGTATTCATTCCCCTTAGGGGATGTTCACACGGCGTGTTGGATCCGAAAAACACATCCAAAAGTGCTGCATAAATCGTATCCAGAACGGTGTGTGTTTGGATGTGTTTTGCCTGCAGCGGAAATGCACCCTATAGCTTTAAATAGGGCTTCTTTCGGATCAAGAATTCACATGTCCATTCTTTGAACGGATCCAAAAACTGCATCAGAAAGACGCATGTACAACACCATCGCGATCTACATTGTCCTTAACATGTTGTTTTTACATCAAAACAATGTGAATCAACTGCAACATTTAGATGCAGTTTGGGTCCGAAACCCAAACCAAACACTATCTATAAAGTAAAGCACGGTACGAACACGCGGTGTGAAACAACCCTTGAAGGCCATTATTTTTGACTCGGGTTCACACGGCTTATTTGGGCACAGATTGGGCGCCGTTACTCCGCGCCGGATTTGCGCTGCAGTATACGGCGCCAATCCCTATTCGGATATTTACGTAAATCCACTGTTTCGATTCGCCGAGCGGGAGAAAGTCACCTGCACATTATCCAATGGCTCAATACGCGCCGTGGATAATAAAGTCCTATGGGGCCAGCGGGCCCGCGCCCCCGCCCCCGCCCTATTCACTTCCATGGATTGCAAGCGCAAACCGGCTCGCAAATTCGGCTGAAAAAGCCGTGTGAACGGGCCTAAGGCTGAGTACACACGGTAGTATATTGCAGTGCGTAATTACGCCCCGCAATTAACGCCCGTGTAACCGGTGCGGGACGAAGGCACGAGTCAGAGGGGGCCGGCACCTCGCTGGCCCATAGACTTGAATTGGCCGACGGCGCTATACGCCGCTAGTAATTCACATGAATCACTTATCTCCCCCCTCGGCTATTCACGAGCAGGGAGAGAGACTTAATCCATATTTCTCTATGAAAACTGTGAACTTACCTGGAATGGAATGGAACGTTTTCGCCTGTAATTTGCGTCATCTATTTCGTCGCGTAATTACGGACCGAAATACGGCCCAAACTTAGCCGTGTGAAATAGCTGTAGCTTAAAGTCAGGGCCAGCCAATTAGAAATTTCACACATGGCCGTCATACAGCTGAAGTTTCCAGGCACCCCTCCTATCCACTCCACCCTGCCCTCTACCGCTCTGCGCCCTACACCCCAGAAAAAAAAAATTCTGTGGTGACAAGAAAAAAAGTTGCAATTGCCCATTTTTTTTTGCATTTAGTTTTTTATTGGGTTTTACAATGAACAGTTTTTCCCATAGGTGCGGGTCAGTTTTTTATTTGGAGGGGTTGGCCCCCTTAGGTAAGCTGTAGGTATTGGGCCCCCTTTAAAAAGGCTGCAAGCAGTTAGGGGGCCCCCCTTTAAGGGCCCCCAGATTGCGGGTAGTCAGGGCCCCCCTTTAGCTAGTGGCGGAAAAACAGGGCCCCCTTTAGTTTTTAGGTAGTTAGAAAAAAAAAACTCGCCCATGGTTTCAAAAATTGTTCTTTCCCCCTCCCGCCCCCGAAAAAGACGGGGGGGGCCCCCGGGCCCCCGGGACAGTGCCAGGGACACACGGACCGGACGGGGCCCCCATCCCAGCACGCCCCGGGCCCCAAGGAACGCGGCGGTCGGGGCCCCCGTGCAAGTGCACTGTTCTGTAATGTGAAAATAAGGGGCCTGCTTGCAGCGGGCCCCCCTTTTTTCACCGGGGCCCCCCATATAGAGTACCCCCCTGTATCCCTTGTACGACGGCCCTGCTTACAGTATGTGATACTATTAAATGTTGTAGGCTGCTATTGACACACACAAACCTTCAGTAAAAAATCCATTCTCTATAGACTACAGCACGGATTTTCTATTGAGGGCTACACAGCGCTGGGTATGGTCGGAGTTTCGATGGATTAAAAATGGATCTGCAAGGATGGATTCATACCCAAATCAGTTAGGAGTTCCTTCCATGTGGAGGAGTTTCCCACAGGATGCCACAAAAACATTCCCCAGACCATAACACTGCCACCATCAACTTGTGTTCTACACGCAGTGGTTGCAGGATTGGTGTATAATTGGCATATTTCAGTATAAAGACCCTACAAAAAATATGGTTAAAACCACCTCTGCAATCAATTCCTTTATTTGCAGAAAAAAAAAGTTTCAATCTCCAGAGAGAACAAGCCTTTTTTATCATAGAATGTATGAATCCGGCAAGAGCTGGTCAACCCTTAGCACATCACAACATATTTGCATGTCCTGGTGCGCTGTTAACCCCTCACCAACATTTGACGTACCCATACATCATGGTCGGGAAGGGGTTCCCTCAAATTGACATATGGGTATGTCATGAAGATCTTGGGAGCTCACAAGATCGCGGCATAGGACCAGAGGTATATTACCGCTGGCATCATGCCAGCAGCCGGTGTTGATTAACTCTTAGCTATCGCAATCTATCAGATCAGATAAAAAAAGGACAGACAGAGGATGAGCCCCCTTCCCTGTAATGGCTGGGGGCTGCTGGTCCTCTACCTGACAGCCCGGATGCTTTACCAAAGTATCCTGACTGTCGTTGACGTCACCAAGAAAAAAAAAAAGTAATAGAATTACTATTTTTGTTCATCCTGCAGCACATGAAATAAAATAAAGAGTGATCAAAAACTCATACAAAGCTCATATGGGTATCACAGTAATTGTCTAGGCCCAGGAAGTGAAATTTACTTGTCACGGATACTGCACGGTCAGTGCTGTTAAAAAATGAAAAAAAAAACACTACTAGGATTGCAGTATTTTCTTCATCCTGTCTTCCAAAAAAACAGATTTAAAAGCGATCAAAAAGCCTTGTCCCCCCAAAAAATGATACCAATAAATATGTCAACTCATCCCGCAAAATCTCTGTACACACAGGAATGAAAAAGTTATGGCTCTCAGACTATCGGCACAAATGGATTTTTCCTTTTTGAATAAAAGTGTTTTTATTGTGTAAAAGCAGTAAAAAAAATACAAATTGGGTTTCGATGTAATCGTATCGACCTGCTGAGTAAAGCTTGCATGTCATTTATACCACACAGTGACCGCTGTAAAAAATAAAAAAACACTACTAGGATTGCTGTATGTTGTTCAAAATGCCTCACAAAACCTTAATAAAAAGTGCTCAAAGCAACATATGCACCCCATAATGGTACCAATAATAACATCAATTCATCTCGCAAAAAGCAAGCCCATTATCGGCTCCATATACAGAAAAATAAAAGTTATGGCTGTCAGACTATGATGACATAAACTCGCAATTTTTTATTAACGCATTTCTATTGTGTAAAAGTTGTAAAACATAAAAAAAAAAACTATATAAAATCTATATCATTGTAATTGTACCAACCCACATAGTAAAGTTATCCTGTCATTTATCCCGCCAGCGACCGCTGTAAAAATGAAGCCCAAAAACAATGGCGGAGCTGTGTTTTGTTTTTTTTTCTCCCCATTTTCATGGCCCAATGCTAAAAAAAAAACTATGGAACACTTGTGCGCCCAAAATGCACAATAAACCCCTATATGAGATCCATGAGGGGTGTTGAATCCAAAATGGGACAATTTCTGAAAGGTTTCACCTGTTCTGCTATTTTGGGGGCTTTGCAAATGTGACATGTCACCCACCAAAATCTTTGCAAATGTGACATGGCACCCACCAAAATCTGCGTTCCAAGTAGCGCTCCCTCCCTCGTACGCTCTGCCATGCGCCCAAACTGCAGTTTACACCCTCATATAGGGTATTGCTGAACTTAGAAGAAATTGCTTAACAAAATTTTTACTACTTTTTTTTCAAGATTCCTTGTAAAATTAAACATTTACGCTAAAAAAATTTGTGACACACCTGTGGGGTCGATATACTCACTGCACACCTGGATATATTCCTTAAGGGGTATAGTTTCCAATATGTGGTCTCTTTAGGGGAGTTCATTAAGTTTTAGCACCTTAGAGTTTCCGCAAATCTGTAATGGCGCCTAAATAAAATCGTAATGAAAATGAGACCCCAGAGTCCAGTAGGTGCTCCCCCTATTCTAAGGCCTGTGGTTGAGCCAAATAGCACACCGGCGCCATATATGGGATATCTCTAAAAATGGCAGAATCTGGGGAATTGATGTGGAGTTTCATTTACCTGGTCACATCTAGCGTGTTCCAGTGAATAATGGATAAAAATTGAAATTCTCCAAAAAAAAAGTTACATTTTGAAATTTCACCTCCACTTTGCTTTAATTTCTGTGAAATACCTAATGGTTAACAAACTTTCTAAATACTTTTTTAAATACTTTAAGGGGTGTAGTTTATGGGGTTAACACGCAGACCCCTCAAAGCCATTTCAGAACAGGACTAGTCCCTAAAAAAAAAAATGTATATTACAAATTTTCCTGAAAATGTGAAAAATTACTACTACATTTCTAAGCCCTCTGTCGTACAAAAAAAAAAATTTAAAAAAAACCCAAACCTACAGTAATATATGGTAATCTAGTTGTAACTATCTTCTTACATCAAAATTTTTAAAACTTTGAAAATGGCAAATTTTTCCACATTTTCACGTTATTTTGATATTTTTCACAAATAAACAATGAATAGATAAAGATGTCAAAAAGTTATTCTCACATAAAGTGACACATGTAAATTTTTTAAAAAAATGGGCCGGGTCGGGAAATCAAGTTCAACTGTACCAACCCGCATAGTAAAGCATGTTATTTTTTTCCACAGAGCAAATATGGTGAAATGAAACCCAAAAAACAGTGGAAAAATATTTTTTTTTTTTTTCTTTTAAAACCCCTTAAACCACATTTGCCGTACTCATACGGCAATGTCGGGGGGGGGGGGGTTCCCCCGCAAATTGCCGATGAGTACGCAGGGAAAAATTTTGGGGCCTCACAAGGGGACGCGCAGAATCGGGGGCAAAAAAACCACGGTATATTACCGCTGGCATCATGCCGCTCCCCCAGGGCCGGAGTGCGCTCCGGCCGGGGGGGGAAAAACCCCCCCCGTGTCGCGACATCGTGGTCGCTACATCGGGGCTGCGGGCGGCGGATACTCCTGCCCCCCGGACTCGGCGCAGTAACCGCTGACGCCGAACCCCGGGTCCCACCAGACAGCCCGGACCTGAAGACACATCCGGTTGTCGGGTGTTTCACGATCCCCAAAATGCATTGTGGGCAGCGTACAGACATTTCCAGGGAGACCGGTACACTAAAGCTGTATGCTGATTTTCCTATTGCTAAAGATCTGACAATGGGTTCATGCAATTCCCCCTGGGGGAAATGAAAAAAAGTATGAAAAAGTTAATAAAAAACGGTAAAAAATAAAAACAAAAAAAAAAAAAAACACGAACATCCCCCTTTTTTCCCCCTTTACAAACGCCAATCGCCCTAAAAAAGAAAAAAATAAATAAAGTACCCATTTTTGGGATCGCCGCGGCGTAGGGACCCACCCTATAAATCTTCAGAATTAACCCACGTGAACGCCGAAAAAAAAAACCCCAAAAACATCACAGAAAGGTTTTTGGGTTCATCCCGCAGCACATAAAATGGAGTAAAAAGTAAAAAAAACCATATCAACATCAAAGTGATGCCAATTAAAACGTCATTCATCCCGCAAAAAAAATCCTTACACAGCTCTGTATACAAAAAATTTAAAAAAAGTTCCTGGCTTTAAAGATAGCATGCATAAATATTTGTTTTACAAATAAAAACATTTTTTTTCAAAAAATTGTGCTTTCAAATAAAAAAACTACATAAATTGGGTATCCCCGTAACGTCTCAACCCCAAAGATAAAACAATTGTCACGGATACTGCACGGGAACGCATTAAAAATAAAAATAAAAAACCGCTAGGATTGCAGTTTTTTTCCCTTTCAACCTGCCTTCCAAAAAACAAAAATTAAAAGCGATCAAAAGTCTTGTCCCCCCCAAAAAATTACCAATAAAAAAAGTCACTCATCCCGCAAAAAAAAAGTCCCTATACAGCTCCATAAACGAAAAATAAAAAAAGTTAGGGTCCAGACTGCGGTAGCAAAAAATTTTCCTTTTCAAATAAATGTGTTTTTTTTGTTTAAAAGCAGTAAAACATTAAACAAAAAAACAAAGGTATCGCGTAATCGTACAACCCGCTGATAAAACTACATGTCATTTATACGGGGACAGTGACCGCTGTAAAAAATAAAATAAAAAAACACACCAGATTGCTTTTTTTTGTACAAAAACTTCACAAAAACCTTAAAAAAAAGTGATCAAAGCACAATGCCCCCCGAATGGTATCAATAAAAACACAATCTCGAAAAAAAAAAGCCCACAAGCAGCTCCATTGCAAAAAATTAAGAAAGCCATGCTGTCAGAATACGACAACTTAAAAAACGCAAATTTTTATAAAACTCGCTTCTATTGTGTAAAAGTAAAAAAACATAAAAAACAAAAAAAAATTTTTATCATTGAATTGTACCCCACCCCTAGTAAAGTTTTCCCTCATTTATCCCGTAGGCAATACTGTAAAAATAAGCCCCAAAAAAAATGGGGGAACTCTTTCCCCCCTCCATTTCCATTTTACCCAATGCTAAAAAACAAACTACGGAACACCTTGCCCCAAACTGCAAAAAAACACCCTTTTGTTTAGATCCCTGAGGGCGTTGAATCCAAAATGGAGCAACTTTTGGGAATTTCACCTGGGTTTTTTTACTTTGGGGGCTTTGGAATGCACATGGCCCCACCAATATCGTGCCCAAAGCCAAATAGGCCCCCCCCTTGTACCCCCTGCCTGCCCCCAAACACATTTACACCCACAAGGGGTATTTCCGAACTTGAAAGAAATTGCGTAACAAATTTTTGGGGGGTTTTTTTCCAGATTCCTTTTAAAAATTAAACATTTTCAGCAAAATTGCAGATTATTGAAAAAATATATAAATTTTTTTTTTTTCAGACCGAACGCTAAAAAAAATTGTGAAACGCCTGTGGGGTAGTATACTCACTACAAAAAACCTTGGGAAAAAAACCGAAGGGGGGAGTTTCCAAAATGGGGTCTTTTAGGGGGATTTTTACGTTTTGGGAAACCTTTGGGGTCCCCAAACCGAAATGGCCCCAAATAAAATTGTAATGAAAAAGGGCCCCAATCCAGTAGGTGCTCCTCCTATTCGGGGCTTGTGGTTGAGCCAAATAAGCACTAGGGCCACATATGGGATACTCTGAAAACGGCAGAAACTGGGGAATCCCTATAATTTTCATTTCCCTATCACATTTACCGTATTTTTTGTCAAAAATCATAAATATTGAAAAACTGCAAAAAAAGTGAAATTTTGAAATTTCACTTTTCCACTTTGCTTAAATTTCTGTGAAAAACCCCAATGGTTTTAAAAAACTTTTTAAATCTGTTTTTTAATCTTTAAGGGGTGTAGTTCTTTAAAGAGGTCATTTATGGGGGTATCAACAAAAGGTCAAACAAAGTACTTAGAACGGACTGGGGGCCCTAAAAAAGTTTATTGCAAATTTTCTTGAAAATTTAAAATTTCTATAAATTTTTTAACCCCCAAAAGTCGTAAAAAAAAAAAGACATTTAAAAAAAATTATGCCAAACACAGGGAGACAAGGAGATGCAGTTTTTAAACTATTTGGTGGGAAAAACTATCTTCTTACATTCAAAAATTTTTTGAAGTTTTTTAAATTGGTAAATTTTTCAAAATTTTTTACCATAAATTTTATATTTTTCACAAAAAAACAATCTTTTTTTGGCCAAAATTTCTTACTATTTTTAAAACACAATGTGCACGAGAAAACAATCTCAAAAAATCACATGGAAAGGGTTAAATTAAAAAAGTTATTCTCACATAAAAGTCCCCAATGACAGTTTTCAAAAAAAGGGCTCTGTCAGAGAGGCCAAAACTGGCTCCGGCGGTAAGGGGTTAAATGACCCACTGCTATAAAAACGTTGAAACACCTGTGACCCCAAAATGCACACTGCAACTCTGGATGATTCTCTGAGGGATTTTGTTTCCAAAGTGGGGTGGTTTTCGGGAAGTTTCAGCTGTACAGAACTTAAGGACTTGAAACCAAAACCACCCAAACCCAAAAAAGGGCCCTTTTTCTCTTATCCCTGCCTGCCTGTGCCCAAATAGTGGTTTACATCCACATATGGGATAATGCCATACTTGGAAGAAATTGTGCAATACATTTTAATTTTAAAAGTGCTTTTTCTGTGGCATACCTTGTGAAAATAATAATAAAAACTGTATATAATTAGGAGAGATGTAATTGGCTTATGCTTACAACCCAACGCTAGAAAAATCTGGGAACCACCTGTTCGGTCATTATACTCATTGCACCTCTGGTAGCCCCATTTTTATAATCTGACATGTCACTTTATGTGGGAAAAACTTTTGACACTTACCTTCCATTTGTTTCAGAAACGTTCCTTGTGACACATTGTGCTTTAAGGGAAGAAAATTTGGTCCCTACAATCCTTGTTTTTTTGGAAAAAATCCAACTATTGGAAAAATTAGAAAAAAATTTTCCATTTTCAAAATTTATAAAATTTTTTTGGTAACGAAAATTAATTAAAAACCCCAAAAAATTTAAAGCTAAATTACCATATGTCTACGGTAGGTTGGCACCATTTTAAAAGTCTTTTAATTTTTTTACAAAATGAGGGGGGTTAAAAGTAGTAGTAATTTTCACGTTTTTTTAAGAAAAATTTCAACAAACAGTTTTTAAGACCCTCCCTTTCTGACGGGGTTGATGGACCTTTTGTTGATAAACCCAATAAAAAAGACTCCAATAAGAAGCACCCCTTAATGTATTCAAAAAAGAAATTTGCAAGTTTTTTTTTAACCCTTAGGTTTTCACAGAAATAAAGCAAATGGGTGTGAAATTTAAAAAATTTTTTTTTTTTTATTGCAGATTTTTAGTTTTTATTCATTTCTCACTGGGAAAACGTAGAGTGACTGGGGGAAAAGCAACTTAACACAATTCCCCAGTTCTGCCATTTTAGAAAAACCCTAGTGGCTGTAGCAAACCCCAAAAGTACCCAAATTTTACCCCATCTTGGGTTCAGCACCCCCCCAAGGATCTCATCAGTGTGTATTTTGCATTTTAGGCGCACAGGTGTTCCATGTTTTTTTAACATTGGGCCATGAAAAATAGGGGGGCAAAAAAAAGCATTTGTGCCTTGTATTTTTGGGTTCATTTTTTACAGCCCTTTACCGTGCGGGGGCAAAAACAGGATAACTTTTCTACCGAGTTTGGACAATTTGGCTTTTCAAA
>JAODAL010029839.1:0-50931 GCA_025379985.1 Phyllomedusa bahiana | reverse complement strand
AATTTTTTGGAGGTGAAAAAACGGTTTATTTTTGTCAAAAAAAGAAAAAAAAAACGCTTAATTTACCCCTGGGATGTAAAATTGCGCCAAACAATTGAGCAACCGTAAACTACGAGCTTTTTTAGCGTGTTACAATGGCATGTTTTCTACGCTACACAACAAGAGAAAAAATTGTAATTAACCTTCGCTTGTGAATTATGGTACAGGAAAATTGTAATTTTTGGTGGTGAAAAAGACGGTTTATTTTTGTCACCACAGCAGAAAAACAATGCTTAATTAACCCCTGGATGTAAATTGTGCCAAACAATTGAGCAACCACAAACTACGAGCTTTGTAGCGTGTTACAATTGCGTGTTTTCTATCCTACACAACAAGAGAAAAAATTGTAATTAACCTTCGCTTGTGAATTATGGTACAGGAAAATTGTAATTTTTGGCGGTGAAAAAGACGGTTTATTTTTGTCACCACAGCAGAAAAACAACGCTTAATTAACCCCTGGATGTAAATTTTGCCAAACAATTGATCAACCACAAACATGAGTTTTTGTAGGTGTTACAATGGCGTGTTTTTTTACGCTAACAAAAACAAGAGAAAAAATTGTAATTAACCTTCCGCTTGTGAATTATTGCTACAGGAAAATTGAAATTTTTTTTGCGGTGAAAAAGACGTTTTATTTTTGCCACCACAGAAGAAAAAACAACGCTTAATTAACCCCTGGATGAAAAATTGCGCCAAACAATTGAGAAAACCATAAACTACGAGCTTTGTAGCGTGTTACAATGGCGTGTTTTCTACGCTACACAACAAGAGAAAAAATTGTAATTAACCTTCGCTTGTGAATTATGCTACGGGAAAATTGTAATTTTTGGCGGTGAAAAAGACGGTTATTTTTGTCACCACGCAGAAAAAACAACGCTTAATTAACCCCCTGGATGTAAATTGCGCCAAACAATTGAGCAACCATAAAACTACGAGCTTTGTAGCGGTTACAATGGCGTGTTTTCTACGCTACACAACAAGAGAAAAAAATTGTAATTAACCTTCGCTTGTGAATTAGGCTACAGGAAAAATTGTATTTTTGGGCGGTTAAAAAATACTTTTTTCCCTTGGAGTCACCACAGCAGAAAAACAACACTTAGTTAACCCCTGGATGTAAATTGCGCAAAAGAATTGAGCAGCCAAAAATTAAGTGGTATTTGTTTTGTAAAAAAACGCTGTTTCTTTAATGAATACAACAGGAAAGGCTTAGTTTCCCCCTTGGATATTCAATGTGCTGTGAGAAAGATAGCATTTAAATGTATATGCAGCTGCAGTGGAGGCACACTGGACTTCAGATTCAATACCCCCAAAAATCAGAAATAGAACATTAAGAGAAGCAGTCTTTGAGACAAGCTGAGACACCCCCCAAAAATCGCTGTATAAAAATCAGTTCTTCAGTAAGAGCTATCGCTATCACAATCAGCCACAGCAGCACCTTCCCTGATCAGTACAGTGAGAGGAGTGTGAGCTCCCAGCGTCGCGCCCGGACTTATATAGTGCGGTGACGTCACAGAATCCCGCCGGTCTCTGATTGGCTTCATCTCTGCATGTCATGCAGGCTGTGCCCTTCTTCCTCCCAGAGTGCTTTGCCCCATGTAGCGCCATGTGCTCGCAGCCATTTTATCAATCAAAAGCACACTTCGTTCACCCGAAGTACCCCAAACTTCGATTTCGTTCAGAACCGAAGTTTTCCTGAAATTCTAAACGAATTCCACTTCGTTAGAATCAATTCGCCCATCTCTAGTTATGATGTTATGATTTTCCAGAAGATGATGACTGTTGAATATCTTCAAATGGATCCACAGCACATCGCAGATTATGATGCAACAAATGTGATTTATTTACATGTTGAAAAGACAGATCTCCAGTAATTCAAACAGCATAGATATATGGGCAATAGAGGAGAAGCTAGACCAAGTTTTGACCGTTTTCGGCGAAAGGTCATCTCCTCCCGACACTTCTGAAGAAGACCTTTGGCTGAAAATGTAAAAAAATTGGTCTGGCTTTTCCTTTATTGCCAATTTACCCTATGCTGTTTGAATTACTGGAGATCTGTCTTTTCAACATGTAAGTAAATCACATTTTTGCATCATAATCTGTGATGTGCTGTGGATCCATTTGAAGATATTCTACACGGGATTTGTTATCCTCCCACAAGCACCCCAGTACTATCCACCAACATTAAGGTGTGTGGCATCCTTCCAGAATCTATTCCCATGTACAACAATCTATGGTACAATTTATTGATCCCGGTATTTATGAACAAAAAGCAACATGTATTCAAAGACAGTCATCATCTTCTGGAAAATCATAACATCATAACTCTCCAAACCCTGAGTTTTTTGCATCATAATCATCGCTGTGCTGTAGATCCATTTGAAGATATTGTACATTGAAATAGAGTCACAAGAAATTATTGATGGAAATCAGAGTTTGGCTGGTTAGGTTGATGTTTGTGATGACTACAGTATATTAATAAATTAATACTTTTTTTTTTTTTTTTTTCAATAATAAATGTGAATTCTTGTTCATGGAAAAATAAGACATCCCCTGAAAATAAGACCTAGCACATTTTTAGGAGCAAAAATTAATAAGACACTGTCTTATTTTTGGGGAAAAAGGGTAGTAACAGAGATGGAGATGAAAGAGATGCTCTGTTTATAATTTACTACACACAAAAATAGAGGGTAGTAAATGGTAAATAGGGCCGAGGTTCAACAGAGGTGGTACTTACCGAAAACACAATACAATACCAAATGAGGCAAATGCTGTAGAAATAAAAGGGGAAAAAACACTGGGGGGCAAAGCTAGTACAGCACAATTTAAATATTAAGAAAAAAGAAAGTGAATTTGTTTGCTCACCTGATGGAGGTGTATTTGGCGGTACAACTCGCTATTGTAGCATAAGAATGATCCCTCTAAAGCACTGCAACCTTAAATCCAATCATGGTTAGGAAGCTGTATCACGGCTCCACCAGACAGTATATGAGGAAAGGGTTAAAATTTTCTTTTTTCGAAAAGAATATGTGATTTTAAAGGAGCTAATGCTTCTATAATTACATTATATTTATTATTATATTAAACTGGTTTTAATCTTTTGAATACAAAAAAGTGGTTGCCACTGGTATGAGAGATAAATATTTATTAGCAAAACCACTATATACAATAAAACCTTGCTCTAAAGCATATAAAATCAAAGGGAAATGCTACATATTTTACCAGAACTCATGGCTGGCTTCATCAGGCTGTGGTAGCTGTTCATATTACACAGGTATTTCTAACAGTGGATGGTGAATGAAGGCTCCTCAATCTGTAATTAGGAGTAATTATTAAACATATGAAAAAAGACTAAGCAAAAAAACAACAAACTTCTTCTGAGTGTGAATATCATGAAACATCTAATATACTGTACAAATATCACAATAAGCTGTTATCGGCAGTATTATTATTAGAGCAATCCATAAGAAGCTATTCTAAACTGACATGAGGAACTAAGGGCGGCATGTATGAACGGGGCTGCACCAGCTTTCTGGTGGTACTTTGAGCCAAAAAGAATGTATGAACAGGTGCACTCCAAACTTTGCCATGATAACTGCCTTTGTAATGGGTCAAAGACACTTTTTTGTGCACCAAAGATTTGGGGGCGTTCTGGGGGCGTCACACCACATTCATAGAAGTAGCACATTTATGATTCTTTGATGTCAAATCTAGGCACAGAACAGTTAGAACAGACAGACCAAGTTAGACTTGTCTTATTATTACTACACTGTGCCTGTATGCACACCACCAGTCAAAAGTTGGAGGTCTCTTATAAATTTCCTTATTTTTTAAAGAAAAGCCGTATTTTTTTCAAGGACGCTAACATTAAATGAATCCGAAATACACTCTATACATTGTTTATGTGGTAAATGACTATTCTAGCTGCAAACGTCTGGTTGTTAATGTAATATCTACATAGGTGTATCAAGGCCCATTTCCAACAACCATCACTCCAGTGTTCTAATGGTACATTGTGTTTGCTAACTGTGTAAGAAAGCTTTTGGATATTTTGAACACCCTTGAAAACCCTTGTGCAAGTATGTTAACACAGCTGAAAACAGTTTTGCTGATTAGAGAAGCTATAAAACTGACCTTCCTTTGAGCTAGTTGAGAATCTGGAGCATTACATTTGTTGGTTCGATTAAACTCACAAAATGGCCAGAAAAAGAGAACTTTCATGTGAAAGAGAAGAGGGAGGCCTCGCTGAACAACTGAGCAACAACACAAGTACATTAGAGTCTCTAGTTTGAGAAATTGACGTCTCACAGGTCCTCAACTGGTAGCTTCATTAAATAGTACCTGCAAAACGCCAGTGTCAAAGTCTATAGTGAAGAGGCGACTCCGGGATGCTGGCCTTCAGGGCAGAGTGGCAAAGAAAAAGACATATCTGAGACTGGCTAATAAAAGGAAAAGATTAATATGGGCTAAAAAACACAGACATTGGACAGAGGAAGACTGGAAAAAAGTGTTATAGACAGACAAATCGAAGTTTGAGGTGTTTGGATCACACAGAAGGACATTTGTGAGGCGCAGAACAACTGAAAAGATGCTGGAAGAGTGCCTGATGCCATCTGTCAAGCATGGTGGAGGTAATGTGATGGTCTGGGGTTTCTTTGGTGCTGGTAAAGTGGGAGATTTGTACAAGGTAAAAGGGATTTTGAATAAGGAAGGCTATCACTCCATTTTGCAACGCCATGACATACTCTGTGGAAAGCACTTGATTGGAGGCAATTTAATCCTGCAACAAGACAATGACCAAAAAGCACACCTCCAAATTATGCAAGAACTATTTAGGGAAGAAGCAGGCAGCTGGTATTCTATCTGTAATGGAGTTTCCAGCGCAGTCACCAGATCTCAACCCCATTGAGCTATTGTGTGAGCAGCTTGACAGTATGGTACGCAAAAAGTGCCCATCAAACCAATCCAACTTGTGGGAGGGGCTTCTGGAAGCATGGGGTGAAATTTCTCCAGATTACCTCTTCAAATTAACAGCTAGAATGCCAACGGTCTGCAACGCTGTAATTGCTGCAAAGGGAGCATTCTTTGACAAAAGCAAAGTTTGAAGTAGAAAATTATTATTTCAAATAAAAATCATTATTTCTAACCTTGTCAATGTCTGGACGATATTTCTAGTCATTTTGCAACTCATTTGATTAATAAAAGTATGAGTTTTCAGGGGAAACACAAAATTGTCTGGGTGACCCCAAACTCTTGAACTGCAGAAGAACAGGTTCATACATTCTATAATATTTTAACCCCTTCCCGACATAGGGTGTATGGATACACCCTTGTGGGAAGTGACCTCCCGCAAATGGACGTATCCATACGCCCTGGCGATCGCACGGGCTTGCGGGCGAGCCACGCGCGATCGGAACCTGGGACCAGCGGTAAATTAGCGCTGGCCGCATGCCGTATCACCCGCGGCCGGAGTGAGCTCCGGCCGCGGGTGATTACCGCTTCATTATCGCAGCCTGTCATGGCTGCGATAATAAAGCCGCAGGCAGGAGGAGTGAGCTCCTCCTGCCTGCTCCCGTCGGCTGCCGCACTGTAGTGCGGCACCGATCTCCTGTTGATGATCCCGGGAAGTGAACGGCACTTCCCGGGATCATCTGTGACGTCACCATGCCCGCAATGCATTGTGGGCATGGTGACAGGCGTTGTCATGGCGACCAGTACACAGTACTGTGCACTGGCCTGCCTTCTAACAACAATCTGATGATTGCTGTTAGAAGAAAAAGTGAAAAAAAAGTGAAAAAAAAGTAAAAATAAATGTCAAAAGTGAAAAAACAGTAAAACGCAAACCCAAAAAATAAAATAAAAACACGTACACCGCCCTTTTCCCCTTTACAAACGCAATCGCCCCAAAAAAGATCAAAAATAAATAAAGTACCCATATTTGGTATTGCCGTGTGTGTAAAGACCCACCTTATAAATCTGTCACGTTAATTAACCCGTACGGTGAACACCGTAAAAA
This sequence comes from Phyllomedusa bahiana, assembly GCA_025379985.1. Lineage (NCBI taxonomy): Eukaryota > Metazoa > Chordata > Amphibia > Anura > Hylidae > Phyllomedusa > Phyllomedusa bahiana. Next base: position 44,879 of record JAODAL010029839.1, on the reverse strand, counting down.
ACAAAAACAAAAAACAGTCACAGATTGCGATTTTTGTTCATCCTGCAGCACATAAAATGGAATAAAAAGCGATCAAAAAAAGTTGTACCATTTAAAAGGTCAGTTCATCCTGCAAAAAAAAAGTCCTTACACGTCTCTGTATACGGAAAAATAAAAAAGTTATGGCTCTCAGAAGACAGCGATGCATAAATATTGTTTAACACAATAAAAACACTTTTTTTTTTTAAAGTGCTTCAAAATTTAAAAATCTATATAAATAGGGTATTTCCATAATCGTATCGACCCAGAGAGTAAAGCTAACTGGTCATGGATACTGCACGGTGAGCGCTGTTAAAAATAAAAATAAAAAACACTACTAGGATTGCAGTATTTTCTTCACCCGGCCTTCCAAAAAACGGATTTAAAACTGATCAAAAAAGTCTTGTCTCCCTAAAAATTATACCAATAAAAACGTCAACTCTTCCTGCAAAAAACAAGCCTCTACACAGCTCCGTACACAGAAAAATAAAAAAGTTATGGCTCTCATAAGACAGCAATGCATAAATATTGTTTAACACAATAAAAATACTTTTTTTTTTTTAAAGTGCTTCAAAATTTAAAAATCTATATAAATAGGGTATTTCCATAATCGTATCGACCAGAGAGTAAAGCTAACTGGTCATGGATACTGCACGGTGAGCGCTGTTAAAAAGAAAAATAAAAAAACACACTACTAGGATTGCAGTATTTCTTCACCCGGCCTTCCAAAAAATGGATTTAAAACTGATCAAAAAGTCTTGTCCCCCCAAAAAAGATACCAATAAAAACGTCGACTCATCCTGCAAAAAACAAGCTTCTACAAAGCTCTGTACATAGAAAAATAAAAAAGTTATGGCTCTCAGACTATGGCGATGCAAAAACATGTTTTATTTATCGAATAAAAGTGTTTTTAGTGTGTAAAAGCAGTAAAACATAAAAAATATACAAATTGGGTATCGCTGTAATCGTATCAACCTGCTAAGAAATACTGTATGTCGTTATACTGCACGGTGACCGCTGTTAAAAAATAAAAATAAAAAACACTCCCAGGCTTGCTGTTTGTTGTCCAAAATGCTTCACAAAATCCTTAATAAAAGGTGTTTCAAAGCAGCATATGCCCCCTTTAATGGTACTAATAAAAACGCCCAATTTAAATCCCACAAAAAAAAAAGCCAGAATCAGCTCTGTATACAGAAAAACTGAAAACGTTATGGCTATCAGAAAGAACAACAAAAAAATGCAATTTTTTTTATAGACCTATTTCTATTGTGTAAAAGTAATAAGACATAAAAAAAACTATATAAAATCTATATAATTGCAATTGTACCGACCCCCATAGTAAAGATATCCTGTCATTTATACTGCACGGTGAACTCTGTAAAATTGAAGCCCAAAAAACAATGGCGGAATTGCGTTTTCCCCTCATTTTCATAGCCCAATACAAAAAAAAAAAAAAAAAACTTTGTAACACCTGTGCACCCAAAATGTACAATACACCCCTAGATGAGATCTATGAGGTGTGCTGAATCGAAAATGGGTTGACTTCTGGAAGGTTTCACCTGTTCTGGTACTTTGGGGGCTTTGTAAATGCGATATGGCCCCACCAAAATCTGCGTTCCAAAAGCCAAATAGCGCTCCCTCCCTTAAACCCCCTGCCATGCGCCCAAACAGCAGTTTACACCCACATGTAGGGTATTGACGAACTTGGAAGAAATTGCGTAACAAGGTTTTGGGTGTTTTTTTACCAGGATTCCTTGTAAAAATTAAACATTTTCAGCTAAAATTGCAGATTATTGGAAAAAAAATTTTTTTTTAAATTTTCACAGCCTAACGCAAAAAAAATTTGTGACACACCTGTGGGGTCGATATGCTCACTACACCCCTGGATATATTCCGTAAGGGGTGTAGTTTCCAATATGGGGTATTTTTAGGAGAGTTTATTAAGTTTTAGCACCTTAGGGTGTCCGCAAACCTGAAATGGCCCTTAAATAAAATGGTAATGAAAATGAGACCCGAGTCTGGTAGGTGCTCCTCCTATTCTGGGGCTTGTGGTTGAGCCAAATAATGCACTAGGGCCACAATTGGGATATCTCTGAAAACGGCGGAATCTGGGGAATCAATATTAAGTTGTATTTCCCTGATCACATTTACCGTATTCTTGTGAACAATGTATAAAAATTTTAAATCTGCAAAAAAAGTGAAATTTTGAAATTTCACTTCCACTTTGCTTTAATTCCTGTGAAACACCTAATGGGTTAATAAACTTCCTAAATGCGGTTTTGAATACTTTAAGGGGTGTATTTTCTTAGATGAGGTCAATTATGGGGGTATCTAAAGATACAGGCCAATCAAAATCACGTTAGAACTGGACTGGTCCCTAAAAAATGTATATTGCAAATTTTCTTGAAAATTACTACAAAATTTCTAAGCCCCCTAATGTCGTAAAAAAAAAAATTAAAAAATTATGCCAAACTACAGCAGACATAGGGTTGATGCTAGTTATAAACTATTTTGAGTGGAATAACTATCTGTCTTACATGCAGAAATTTTTGAAGTTTAAAATTGGTACATTTTTCAAATTTTTTCACGATTTTTGGATATTTTTCACAAAATGAACAAGCATTTTGTGGACCAAAATTTCTTACCATCTTAAAGCACAATGTGTTACGAGAAAACAATCTTTGAATCACATGGATAGGTTAAAGTGTCAAAAAGTTATTCTCACGTAAAGTGACACATGCCAGATTTAAAAAATGGGGCACTGCCAGAGAGGCCAAAACTGGCTCCGGCGGTAAGGGGTTAAAGCTATTTCAGAGCCAGGATTCATATATGTCACATTAAGCGTATACATACATCACAGATTCACTGCTAGTGGAGTCATAACAGAAGTTTTCTGTTAGTAAAGAGAAGCTCCCGAAATCACAACACTACTAGTTCCTTGTTGTGCACATGACCGCAATTGTGGGAAATAACTCTTTTATTATAATGTGTTTATTCTAGATAGGTATATAACTTGTGCCTCCTCTAATATAGAAACACAGAAATGGGGATATCAAGCAGTAATGGATGCATAAATAGATAAGACTCTCATGTAAAAAAAAAAAAACTCATATTAAAAGTTTATCAAAAAGTATGGCTAAGAGTTCAATATTAGCATAAATATATGGGATTCATAAATTCATCTATAATAAAAATACTATGCACAAATATGTTGATTTGCGATTGTAGCTTGTATTATAACCTGTATTTATAATTTTAGCAATAAAAAATAATAATATATATTAAGGGGAGGGGAAATAGACTTTAAGCAAGGCCTCAGGTGCCCATGATATCGTGGCACCCTCCTGGGCTAAAAAGCAGCACATTTCTAAATCTTAGACTGGTGTTTATAAAAAACAACAAGTGCTAAGATCAAACACTTGTTGCTTTTAAGAAGTGGTGTGTTTTAAAAATATATTTTTTTAAAATTTTAATCCAATTCCTGGGCTTCATTTAGGCAATGAGGAGATAATTTATGAAGTCGGAAGATCCAATACATTTCTCAAATCCGAAGTCTTTGGAATTAATTGGTTATATTTTCTCCAATCTGTTCAATAGAACAAACATTAGAACAAAAAATATCCCCATCTTGTTCATCCTCTATATGATGGGACAAACTATGCTTCAAAAAGCCTTTTTTAATATTATGGCGGTGAACATTTAACCTTGTTGATAACTTGGTGATAGTTTGACCGACGTATTGCTTGCCACTGGAACACTGTATTAAATAAATGACAAAATTGGAAAACAGGTAAGGTATGATTGGATTTGAAAGCATTAGCACCATTTAAAATCAAATATTCTTTTCTAAAAATAATATTTTAACCCTTTCCTCATATATTTAACACAATACAATAGGTAGATAGCAATTTGTGCTTGACTTTGTAATTCAATTGAGGTTGCAGGTATTTCTGGAATTAATATAACAATTCACGAGCATTTTTTCTTAAACTGTGTTGTGCTAGTCTTTTATTATTACTCCTGCATGAGTAATGCAGTATGAGTAAGGCCTGGGTTATACAGAAATCTTCTGTAGCACCAATTAATTAATTAATTTTAGCATCAGCTACAAGACAAAGAAATACAACGAACTGTACAAAATTTTGCAGACTTCAGCTGTCTTTCAGTCAAGCATCACTAAAAAAAAGTCTTCTATAGCCAAGGCCTAATAAACTGTACAATTGGATGTATATGATACCACCCAGTTGTGAATTCATTCACATATGCAGAATAAGGACATACGGATGAAACAAAATTAAACAGGTGATGACCATAGATATGGCTTGCCTGGATAGTTGTGGCAGAGGTAAGCGGCAAGTTTTTGGAACAGCCTAAAGACTTATGGTCTACTAGATCCACAGCTTTATAGTATTGTCTGCAATATATAAACTGTAGCACTGAGATGATTTTTGGGCATTTCATTAGTTTATGTGCTTAATGTCCTCAGCACAGATGTAATTTACTGTACCCTTGTAATCATTTTAACCTATCTGTATACTTTTTTTCTGAGAGGACAACTGCATAAAAAAAAAACTATTTTTCTGCACAATTTGGACTAGATGACTGAGGTTTCATGGTACATCTGCTAGTATTGAAGAACACTACAGTGAGTCACTCCATTGTCTAAAATACTGCTTACAGGGAATAGATTGAATGAAATGAACATCAATTTAAGGTAAAGTGCTATCTCCAGTTATATACAAGAGCCTAACTACAAACTTGACATGCTATCTCACTGCTGTGTTGCCCAGCGTTTTGAACAAAATACAGAAATTCTGGTAGCATTTTTTTTTTTTTTACAGTGGTCATCGTGCGGTATAAATGACATGCTAGTTTTACTCAGCAGATCACTACAATTACAGTGATAGCCAATTTTTTTTTTTTTTTTATGTTTACCTGATTTTACACAAAAAAAACTTTTATTCAAAAAAGAAAACACGTTTTTGGATTATCGTAGTCTGACAGACATAACTTTTTTATTTTTCTGTTTATGGAGCTTTGTAGGGGCATGTTTTTTTGTGGTATGAATTTACGATTTTATTGCTTTCACACTTGGGGGGACAAAGCTTTTTGATCGGTTTTAAGTCGACTTTTTGGAAAGCAGGGTGAAAAAATACTGCAATCCTAGTAGTGTCCATTATTTTTATTTTTTAATGGCACTCACCGTGCAGTATACGTGACAAGTTAGTTTTACTCTCTGTGTCTGTATGGTTACGGTGATACCCAATTAATATGGTGTTTTTATGTTGTAAAACAATGCATACAGTTGAAACCAGAAGTTTACGTACACTATAATAGTAGATAGATATGCATGTGTTTTACCAATTTTAGCTCAATTAGGATTACCAAAAATAATTTATATTTGCCATATGCCAGAAAAATTAGAGAAAGATTTTTTAAGGCATTTTTATTACTTTATGCAAAGTAAAGTTTGCATCACTAGGATAACTATGCCTTTAAACAATTTGGGAGAGCAAATATGATGATATCATGTCTTTGGAAGCTTCTGTTTATTGGCAACATCTGAGTTAAATAGAAGCACCCCAGTGGATATATTTTTAATGCACACCAGAAACACACTGATTCTGTGTGTAACATCATGGGAAAGTCAAAAGAAATCAGCCAAGATATCAAGAAGAGAATTGTGGACTTTCACAAATCTGGATCATCCTTGGATGCAACTTCTATATACCTGAATTGCCTTGTCATCTTACAAACAATATACCAAGTACAAACAAGATGGAATGTTCAGGCCATCATACCGCTCAGAAAGGAGATTGGGTTCTGTGGTCCTCAGAGAACGAAGTTTGGCTTTGGTACAACATGTGCATATCATCCCAAGAATAAAAGCAAAAGACCTTGTTTAGATGCTGGTGGAAACATGTAAAAGCCAGATTAATGTTTGCAAATACACACAGAAACAAAGACCTACATTTTTGAATACATGTCCTGTGGTCTGACAAAACTAAAATTAAACTGTTTGGCCATAATGACCATCTCCCCGTCTATCCTACCCTCACACCTAACCTCTACTCTACACCTCTTTCACAGCATTAAAACCTCTCTCACAAAACCTACACAACCCCCTTTGCCCTATCCCACGACAACACCTTCCTCACACTCTCCCTGCTCACCTCGCTGCTGGGGACATTATCTCCAACCCCCGGGGCCCCCTCCAGCGCATCCCCCCTTTTTCTTTCACCTGCCCCATACAGACCAAGAAGCACAAACTCCCATAAACCGCTTAAACTAAAAAGCCATTCCGCACACCCCCGCTATCCCAATCCCCATTTCAGGAGCTCTCTGGAAATGCACGTCTGTGAGCAACAAGCATCCTTCAATCCATGACCTCTTCATCTCCCGCAACAATCCTTCCTGGACAAACCGAAACCGGCTGACACCCTCTGACACAACTTCCTGCTGCACCTCTACGGTGGGCTTCAGTTACCCACACCCCCCGCTTCTGGAAGTAAACATTCGAGTGGGCGGCCTTCTTCTGTCAGATACCTGCTCTTTTGTCCCCCATTCCACCACAACCTTTCCTCACCTCTCCCCTCCTTCGAGGTCACTCCAGCCGCATCTACTCCCCCTCCAACCTCCAAGTGGCTGTTATTTACGTCCCCCAGGCACTGCCACGCCTTCCTTGACCACTTCGCTTCCTGTGGCTCCTTCACTTTCTTTCCACTGTGACTCCCCACTATTATCATGGGAGATTTTCAACATCCCAATCGACACCCCCTCTCCACTACAAACCAACTCCCAGTCACTCTCCTCTCCTTCGGCCTCACCAATTGGACCTCAGGAGCCACCATAAAAGGTGGACACACACTGGCCTCATCTCACCCGCCTCTGTCCTCTATCTAACACCATCAATCTCTCCTTACCCATCTCTGACCACAATCTGCTCACCTTCTCCACCAATTCCACCCACCATCACCCACTGCCCCAAATCTATTACTCCCCCGCAGAACCCTGCAACACCTTAACCCTCGCACTCTCTCTGAATCTCTTTCACCCCTCTCTACCTCTCCTCATTTGCTGACCCAGACGCAGCACCACTTTCTACAGACAACACAATCACCTCCACTCTTGATGCTGTCCGCCCCAAACACACAACAAGAGACCCACAAAATCACAGACAACCCTGGCACACAGACTCCACCAAACAGCTGAGGCACTTCATAGAGTTTGCTGAACGTCCTGGTAGAAAACCCGCTCCACTGCTGACTTCACCTTATACAAACAATCGACTGCAATACATTAATTTGCAACTCGCATCAGCCAAACAGGATACTTCACCACCCTCATATCCTCCCTGTCTCCACAACCCAGACAACTGATTCAAACCCTCAAATGCTCTCCTCCGTCCACCCCAGCCCCACCCCCATCTCTCCTCTCAGCAAGATGACTTCGCCACTCACTTCCTAAATAAGACAATCTTATCAGACAAAGCTTTCACCCTTGCAGTCCCCTACATCTGTCTCTATTCCTTGCATTGTTCCCCACATCCCACCTCTACACCTGCTCATCACTATTCACCCCTAAACTTCCTTCTCTACTGTCACTCATGACAAGCTCTCCACTCTACTGTCCACGCGAGCCACTCTTCATCCGCACTACCTGTATCTGACCTACTGCCATCTCACCCTCCTCCCTGACCTTAGGCTGTCATCATCCCATTCCCTCGCCCATCTCTTCAACATATCATAAACCTCTGGATATAAAAAAACATCTTTCCTTCCTCCTTTAAACATGCGGCCACCCACCCAACCTTAAGAAACCCTCTCTTGCCCCCTCTTTCTGTCCAACAATCGGCCCCATCTCACTGCTTCCATTCGCCTCTAAGCTCCTTGAGCGGCATGTCTATCTTCAACTGTCCTCTCACCTATCCACCAACTCTCTCCTTGACCCACTGCAATCTGTGCTTCCACCCCACCACTCTACAGAAACCGCCCTAAACAAAAGTCACGCAACGACCTAGCAACCAAAGCCTCACGCCAACAACTCTGTGCTTCTCCTCCTAGACCTGTCCGTGCCGGCTTTGACACTGTCGACCACTCACTCCTCATACAAATCCTCACCTCCCTCGGCATCACGACTGGCCCTTCCCTGGATCTCCTCATACCTCACTGATCGACAATCAGCCATCTCTCACTCTCACACCACTCCTCCTCTCGCCCTCTCTCTGTGGTGCCCCCAGGGGTCAGTCCTGGCCCACTACTCTTTTCTATTTACACTCTTGACTGGGTCAAACTAATACATCGCATGGCTTTTCAATACCACCTAATGCTGATGATACCCCAACTCTACATCTCCGCCCAGACATTACCTCTCTACTCTCAGTCAGATCCCTGACTGTCTTTCGTCCATATCCTCCTTCTTCTTCCTCAACGACTCCTGAAGCTAAACTAGAGAAAACTGACATCATCATCTTTCCATCGTCCCACTCCATCCCTCCACCTTAATCTCTCTATCACAGTCAATGGCTACACCTCTCAACCAGCGCACAAGTCCGCTGCCTGGATAACCCTTGACTCCAACTGTCCTTCAACCACACATCCAAACCCTGCACTTCTGCCTGATGCCACCACCTGAAAAAATGATCTCCCGTATTCCGCTCATTCCTTAAACTTTTTGAAAGCACAAAAATGTGCTTTGTCCATGCCCTTGTCATCTCACGCCTAGACTATTGCAACCTCAATCACTGTGGCCTCCCAGCTAGCACCCCTCGCTCCCCCTCCAATCCACCTTAACTCTGCTGCCCCTGATTCACCTCTCTCCTCGTACTCCCATGCCTCTCCCTCTGCCGTCCCTTCACTGTCTTCCCAATGCCCAGCGAATCCAGTTCAATTAGCAACCCTGCCTACAAAGCACTACATAACCTCTCACGCCTCCATACACTCTGCCCTAATCTCCAGATATCCCCATCTAACGCATCTCCGCTCCTCAACAGGACCTTCTCCTCTGATCCTCCCCTTACAGCTCCTCCACACAACCGTCTCCAAGACTTCTCCCGGTGCTTCCCCCAAACACTGGAACTCACTACCCCAACACCTCAGACCTCCCCCACCTCTCAACCAGCCTCAACACAACCTTAAAACCCATCTCTTCCATAATTGCCTATAACCAACAATAACCCCACCACCGGTACACCGCCACAAACATGTCGGCCCTCACCTTCTGTCTCTTCCCACCTCCTTTTAAGAGTGTAAGCCCTCACGGCAGGGACCTCTCTCCTCTGTACCAAGTTGATAGTTTATTAATTTGTCACCTTGTACTTGTTGACCTATGTTATGATGAAACCTGAATTACAGCGTCCTGGGAACAAGGGCGCTCAAAAATAAATAATAAGAATAATAATTTGGAGGAAAAAGAGAGAAGCTTCGAAGCCTAAGAACACCATCCCAACTGTGAAACATGGTGGTGACAGCATCATGTTGTGAGGTTGTTTTGCTGCACATAATCTTCTTTCCTCATGATGTCATATATTTTGTGAAGTACACCAGTCCCTCCTGCAGCAAAAAAAACCCACCCCGTTAATTTCTGAAACACAGACCCCGTCTTCTTCAGTGATATGATGACTGGACATTCACATCTTGTTTCAATTTGTGTATAAGATGAACAAGGCCCCTTCAGGTGTCTGTACACTTAGAAACTCAAATTTTCATGTATTCTAAAGTAGCGGAGATGCTTTAAAAAAAATTCCAATATTCCCTTTGACTTTTTGTTTATAGAGGTTGCTGATATTGAGTTGTGTTTGCATTGCTTTAGCTGCCACGCCTGCGTGCACCTATACTCATTTTTTTTTTTAATTGTCTAGGATGTGCTGACCAATCTTTGCTGTTTTGACTGCTTTATGTTAACACCTTAACACAAAATCACACACCTACAAGAACATTCTTTAAAAAAATTAATTTTGTAGTGCAAAAGTAGTTAAACATAGTAAAATTTACACCGCATGAGACCAGAACAAAAAACAATAGCATAATTGCTGTTTGTTCTCAACCCATCAATAAATAAATAAATAAATTAGGAGTTGTATGTACCATAAAAGGGTTTAATTGAAAAAAAAAATCTTCCTTCAAAAAAATGCTTTCAAAAGGCTACATGGAGTACACAAATGTAATTGTTTTAACTCATGGAATACAACAATGAAAAAATATATGTATATATTGATCAGTAAGGCTAGAAAAATGTGGTTGTAATTGGTTATACAGAGTGGTAAGGACACAGCTAAAAATTCCTTTGTGGAATATTTGGCAGAAAGCAAACCCTTAAATTTATGCTGAAGTTTTGCAGCTCATATGGTTTAGATTCAGAACACAAATTTTAAGGTGTTTTTAATCAGATCAGTTGATAGCTGGAGTCTTCTCTCCCAGAAATGTGGAGGTCTGAACAGACACCAAGAGAGGTAGCATATAGCGTAGGTTCCCATCTGGATTGAGGTTACCTTGCCTTTACAGTTTTGATCAAAGATTTACACTAAGAACCTCAACATTTTCATGTATTCCAAAGTAGCAGAAATGCTTTTCAAAAAAATTCCTATGTTCCATTTGACTGTTTAGTGCTTGTAGAATGCTGCTGATACTGTGTTGTGTTTGCATTGCTTTTGGCTGCCACACCAGCATGCACCTATATACTCATTTTTCAAAATGGATGTGCTGACCATATTTGTTTTTTGTAAATTGTAAAGTATCTTACACATCTAAGAGTTTATAGGAAGATTACCGTTCTGGAAAATGGTGACACTGGGTGAAAAAGGTATTGTACAGGGATTTAATTTCATTCTTTGCAAGTGTTTAGCAGTTAATGGGCTAACTTTTTTCAAAACATATTAAAAAAAAGGACACATATGAACCAAAGTCCTTTGTCATTTGAGAATTCACAGGAAATTACTAGCTAATGATTCACAGAGCAGCACTGAACAGTTAACAGCATTTAAAAAGTCAGGAAGGTCAGAAAGTATTTTATTGTATCTTACATTTTCCACAACGATAATGAGAAGTTGACATCACAGGAAGTTGACATTTGGCTTAGAGACTTTACCAAAATGTATTAAAACTCAGAATTTTTTGGCATATTTTTATTTTGATTGGAAGCACTCAGTTCTATGTTTTAACAAATTGCCCAATAATAAGTAGCACAATAAAATAGTTATTCGGAAAGATGATTGCTAGGTAATGCAGTGCTGGTCCTACTGAAGGTCAGCACAGTAAAACTGTTAAAAGTCATCAGGTCTCCAGACACCAATTGATCAAGAGAATATTTAATGAATGAAATATTTATATATACGGGATAATAAATTATATGTAATAAAAAGCAACAAGGTAATCAGGTAAATGTCGACATCCGACATATGATTACATCAATCCCCTCAAAATAGAAAAAATAATGATAAACCCCCACCTGCAAATGTAATAAAAACACATAAAAATAAATAAATGATATGATACTTGGTTTAACTTGGCAGACATATCTTTCTTCAGCCATTTTTAATAGGTAACTAATGTATGTAACTGAGCAAAAAAAATTAAAAAGGATTGAAAAGTTAATGTTTACAATATTTAATTATAGTTATTATCTGCAAGCTACTAAAAAAGGAACCAGACAGCCCTGGTGAGGCGAAGCTGGAATTAACGTCCACAACAATAAACTTGATACGTGCTACATCTTAGGCAAGACTATAAAGGCTATAAAAGTCACAGAAAAAAATCAATATGCTAAATTAATTCATGATGTTCAATGGCTGACCGAAAACATGAGGACGGCATAGCCATAGCAGGTACAGCAGTAGCAGCTGCAAAGGGGCCCCTTTCACACAAAACAAGACACCGGTATTGGAAATGGCACATGGGAACTGGCAGGAGACCCCTATCACTGTTTGCAGCAGGGGCCAACATCTCATCACATATGTGGTGGCAGCAAGAAGGTCCCAATGGGGAACGTGGAGGTTCAGCTGGCAGGGCCCAAGGGGGTCCAGTTGGTCAACAAGCCCTGTCTCAAATTCCTGCATTCTACTGTCAATTTGTGTGGGTGGAAGGAAATTGCTCACTTTTGATTTGGAACTTGTATCAAGGAGGATGGACACCCAGTAACCACTGTTCATTTTGATGGCCTTTAAGCATGGGAAATATGCTTTTTTCAATACGATCTTTACTATTGGTTTATTTTACAGCGGCATGACCCCAAAACCAGCAAAGATGTCCTTGATGTACCCTCAGAATAAAAAGTGCCGGAAGAAACAAGTATTTGAACCACTATTTTAGTAAACAGGACATTGACTATCCCTGTTTTTTACAGCGGCATGACCCTTAAACTAGCTTATATGCCCTTATGGACCCTCAGAATAAAAGGTGTTGGAAGAAACAAGTATTTGAACCACTATTTAGTAAACAGGACATTGACTATCCCTTTTTTTTACAGCGGTATGACCCCAAAACCTGCAAAGATGCCCTTATGGACCTTCAGAATAAAAAGTGCCAGAAGAAACTATTATTTGAACTAGTATTTTAGTGAAGTGGACATTGACTATCCATATCCTGTACCACAGCATGACCACCAAACCCCGCATGACCCACAGATTAAAAAGTGCCAGAAGAAAGTAGTCTTTGAACCACCATTTTAGTTGAACTAGACATTAACTATACCTGTCCAGTACCACAACATGACCCTCAGACCTGCATGACACACAGACCAAAAAGTGCCGGAAGAAAGAAGTCTTTGAACCACCATTTTAGTTGAACTGGACATTGACTATCCATGTCCTGTACCACAGGATGACCCACAAATCACAAAGTGGCAGAAGAGTCTTTGAACCACCATATTAGTTGAACTGGACACTGACTATCCCTGTCCTGTACCACAGCATGACCCCCAAACCCACATGACACACAGATTAAAAAGTACCGGAAGAAACTAGTGTTTAAACTACCATTTTAGTTGAACTGGACATTGACTATGCCTGTCCTGTACCACAACATGACCCAAAGACACGCATGACCCACAGATTAAAAAGTGGCGGAAGAAAGTAGTCTTTGAAAACCATTTTAGTTGAACTGGACATTGACTATCCCTGTCCTGTACCACAGCATGACCCTCAAACCCGCATGACCCACAGATTAAAAAGTGCCGGAAGAAAGTAGTCTTTGAAGCAGTATTTTATGTAAATGGACATTGACTATCCCTGTACTGTACCGCAGCATGACCCAAAAACCCGCACAGATGCCCTTATGGACCATCAGCAGAAAATTTCGCAATAAGAAATAAACTATATTAAAAAAAAACTAGTTTTCCAATACTGCTGCTGCTAGAGCTACTTGCCATTCTATTGGTGACATTGTTCCACCGTGACATTAGAATGTGAAGCAAACGAAACATATGTCCCCAGTAGGTCAACGAGGCCTGTCTGAAAATCCTGCATTCTACGGTCAAGTGGGTTGAAGGAAATTACTGATCAAGGAGGGTGAGACTATAAACGTGGATCACGGAGGTTCAGCTGGCAGGGCCGGACTTACAGTGGGTGCGTTGAGATCAAATTCTGCTGAAAAGAATGTAAAGAGCAATGTAATCATCATCATCATCACAGGTGACTTCCTCATCCTGACATTCTACATCCTGGAGCTGCGGGCTACAAGCCACAGGCACTGCAAGGCGTTGCCGACCGCTTGGGATTTGTGCCGACTGACCGGCTTCCTTCTCCTCCTCTGATGGCATCAGCGACTGGGCATCGGAGAAGACCAAATCATCCTCTTTGGCCTGTTGATCTTTTGAAATGCCTTCTGACCCCCACCGCATTGTGTCATCAAAGCGGTCTTCAGAAAATGGATTATCCCCAACTGTACATTTGGCCTACCTTCGCTTCAGGTTGGACAGATGCTGACGATGATGATGAAGAAATTTGTGACCATGACTGGAAGGACGAGGAGGTAAAACCAAAGGGGAATGCGGGTTTGCTTTTAACCCTGAAAAAAAACAGATTACACGCTTTTCATTATGAGTTTTCAAAAAAGGAATGACCCAGCGATGACAGGCCTGATGGTCCTGCAACTGACGATATGCTGGCTTGTTTCTCTCGCACCTCTAGCTCCATGTCCTACACCATTCTTTGCTCGCTTACCACCTATAGTTGTTTTCATGTTTCAAAAAGAAAAAAAGTTAAAAGGTTTTAAGAAGAGTTTTTCACAGTTCTTAATGAGAAACTGTACAAAAAAAAACGGCAAATCACAATATTCTTAAATCCCTCTAATTTCCAAGGGCCAAAACTAGGTTTAAGAAACAGAATTGTTTTTTTATCAAAAATTTTGTGAAATTTCGGGCTGGGGGAAAAATGTAATACAAAATCAAAATGTTGTTCCTTCAGTCCCAGAGAAATTTTCCCAAATGCCCAGTAGGGGCTTTTTAATAGTTTGGGTAGTTTTTGCCCAAAAATGCACTTGTACAATTTTTTGTTGAAAAACTGAGAAGTCGGAGTGCAATTTTCAAATATTTTAAAAATTAAAACAGATAATATGGCGGTTTTACCCAATTTCTGAAAAAAAGGGCACCATTTACTATAAAATATCTGTAAAACCCAAAATTTTTTTGGCAAGTGCGCTATTTCCCAAACTGAGACAAAACCCCGGCTGCAATGAACTATTTAAAAGTTTTTAGGGAAATTCATATGGAGATTTTGGCACCACTGACAACAGGCGCTAGTTGTCAGTGGTGCCAAAACCACCAAAATCTAAAGGTTGGGTCCTGGGGCAGGGACTGATTTGGGGGAAAAGCGGCCCGGGATAGCAAAAATTGCTGTAAAGGCGCCTGGGGCAAAGGGGCCTTTTTAAAACACGGGTTCCGGATATTTAAAAGGGCATGGCGTCTGCGCAGTGCCGGCAGCTAGACGTGGCGCCGGGAGAGTTACAATGTGTAGATGCGATGCTGCTGTAACATTGCTTTATGATAATATTTGTTGGTAAGTGCCTTTTTATTTTAGTGACTAATGTATATGAGACACTAGGATTAGTTGCAGGTAAGTAGTGTTGAGCGATTTTTATCGACAAAGTTGAAATCGGCAAGGTTTTTATGGTGATCGAAATTTTAGATCAAATTTTCGATAAATTAAAGGGAAAAAAACTGTGCAAACATCTATTTAAAATTTGCGGGCCCTTTTCGGCGCTTCCCGTAAATTTTTGGGGGCCGGGAAAAAAGATTTTTCAGAAAAAGCGGGTGGGATGTGTGTGCAACGTCGAATGGGGGTGTGTAATTTTTGCGATTGGCTGGAAAAAACACATGAAACCCGGGATTAAAAAAAAGAAAAAAAGCGTTTTCCCGTTCAGCCTTAGGCTCTCGCGTCTCAAAAGGGAAAAGGGGCTTGCGCTCTTCCCTTTTGGGGCCAAAAAAGCTCAGGAAATTAGTTTTTTCTGCACAGAGAAACCCTACTATTAGCTGTATCCCCAATTTTTGTTTTTGATTAAGATTTTAAGATTTTTTGTAGTTAGCTAAGAAAATTTTAAAACAGATCTAAACCCTGTAAAGTCCCCGGAGGGGGGGGGGGGGGGGGCCCGCGGGCGAAAAAACAGACAAGGGTCTATCTATAAAGAACACTGGAAAAAAGTTCAAACCCAAAACTTAAAGGGGGGACCCTTGGGATGAATTTGAACTTTTTTTTTTTTGGCGCCGGGCACTCCAGTTCTAAAAAAGATAAAGAAGAGCTAGAATACGACAGTAAAAAAGGGGTTTTTGGCGCATTACATAGGGGCTTAAAGCCCAAACTTTGGTTTTTGGGGAAAAGAGTGTAATGCGCCCAAAAATTTGGGGCACCCAAAGCTATATGTTTAAAGCGCCAAAAAAACTGTCGAAATTTTAAAAACTCTCAAATCTCATAATCCGAAAACATTTTAAAAAAATTTAAAAGGGCGGGAAAAGTTTTGAATTTAAAAACATAAATTTTTTTTACTTGGGCCGACACCACAGTTCTAAAAAGATATAGAAGAGTTTTAAAAATAAGACAATTTTTTTTTTCGCATTGCATAAATTAGTGCCAAATTTGGCGGGATTACACTCTATGCCCAAACAAATTTTGGCGATTTAAACTCTATTAAAGCCCCAAAAAAACGTGTGTTTGGGGGCCCAAATAAAAAAAAAAACCCAATTCGAAATTTATACAGTCGCCCTTCGTGGGGAGAAAATTGCATTTCAATATCCGTTATTGTTAACATTTGCCTATTGAAATATTTCTGAATATAGGGCACCTGAACTGTATATTGGGATACACATAATTTTTGTCGTAACTGCAGGTCTCATTGTAGGTACAAAACTCCACTTTATTATCAGTATAAACATTTCAGATAGGTGATCAATTTCATTTTACCAATTCCCACCTGTGTTGATATAACCACCGTGCAGTAAATTACAATCCAGCAATCTTGAAGTCATCCACAACGGTATTTTGGTTGGCCAAAATACCGTGTATCATACAAAACATAACAGATACCGTTTTTTTTGTGACTATTCGGTCGCACACAAGCTTTGTTCATTGAAGCAGCATCCACGTTACAAGCTTAAAACAGCAATTCATAGTCACCACAGGTGAATTGAAAGGTGCAAAAATAACCGTGTAATATACGAAAACATAACAGATACGTGTTTTTGTGACTTTGCACCCCAGCTTTGTCATTGAGCGTCAAAGCAAATCCACGTAAATCTTAAAACGAGTACAATTCTAAGTCACCACAGTAAATGTGAAAGGTGCAAAAAATACCGTGTATTATAAAAAAACATAACAGATACTGTTTTATTACTTTTGCGCACCCAGCTTTGATCATTGACTCAGCTCCAAAATTCTTAAAACAGCAATCTAATAGTAACAACCACAGGTGAATTGAAAAGGTGTGCCAAAATATACCGTTTATTAACGCAAAACATAACAGAATACGTTTTTTTTGACTTTTGCTCACCCAGGCATTGCACATTGACGCATCATCCACGTAAAATCTAAAACACTCAATTCTATAGGTCACCACAGGTGAATTGAAAGGTGCAAAAAATACCGTGTATTAATACTAAAACTACAGAATACGTGTTTGTTTTTAACTTTTGCCACCCACATTGTTCATATGACGCAGCATCCACGTTAAATCTTAACACAGCATTTCTAAGATCATCCTCACAGGTGAATTGAAAGGTGCAAAAAATACCGTGTATTATACGAAAACATAACAGATACGTGTTTTTGACTTTTGCGCACCCAGCTATTGTTCATTGACGCAGCATCCAACGTAAATCTATAAAACCGCAATTCTATAGTCCACCACAGGTGAATTGAAAGTGTGCAAAAAATAACCGTGTAATTAAACGAAAACGTTTCCAATAACAGAATACGTGTTTTTTGACTTTTGCGCACCAGCCCCCCCCCCCCCCCCATTGTTCAATGACGCAGCATCCACGTAAATCTTAAAACAGCAATTCCTATGAGTCCCCACCACAGGTGAATTGAAAGTGTTGCAAAAAATACGTGTATTATACGAAAACATAACAGATACTGTTTTTTGACTTTTTGCGCACCCAGCTTTGTTCATTGACACAGCATCCACTGTAAAATCATAAAACCAGCAATTCTATAGTCACACAGGTGAATTGAAAGGTGCAGTAAAAATACCGTGTATTATACGAAAAACTAACAGATACTGTTTTTTGACTTTTGGCGCACCCAGCTTTGTTCATTGACGCAGCATCACACGTAAACTTCAACAGCAATTCATAGTCACCACATGAAATTGAAAGGTGCAAAAAATACCGTGTATTATAAGAAAAAATAACAGATAAGTATTTTTTGACTTTGCGCACACCAGATTTGTTCATTTCGCATCATCCAAGTAAATCTTAAAACAGCAATTCTATAGTCACCACAAGGTGAATTGAAAGAGCAAAAAATATCATGTATTATAAACGAAAACATAAAACAGATAAACGTGTTTTTTGTCTTTTGCGCACACCAGCTTTGTTCATTTTACGCAGCATCCCCACGAAAATCTTCAATACAGCAATTCTATAGTCACCACAGGGAATTGAAGGTGCAAAAAATAACGTGTATATACGAAAAACAAAACAATACGTGTTTTTTGACTTTTGCGCACCCAGCTAAGATCATTTACGCAGCATCCACGAAAATCTTAAAACAGAAATTCTATAATCACCACAGGTGTATTGAAAGGGTGCAAAAAATACCGTGTATTATCGAAAACATAACAGATACTGTGTTTTTTTACCTTATAGCGCACCATCTTTGGTTCCATTGAGCCAGCGGTCCAACGGTAAATCTTCACACAGCAATTCTATAGTCACCACATGGGAATTTGAAAGGTTGCAAAAAATACCGTGTATTATGACGAATACATAACAGATACGTGTTTTTTGACTTTTGCGCACCCCGGCAGCTTTGGTTCATTGACGCAGCATCCACGTAAAATCTAAAACAGACAATTCAATAGTCACCACAGGTGGAATTTGAAAGGTGCAAAAAAAAACCGATAAATAAAACGAAACCAAACACAATACCTTATTATTATTTGACTTAATGGTGCGCACTCCAGCATTGTCAAAGACCATGCAACACGTAAGTCTTAAAACCAGCAATACTAAAGTCACCACAGGTGAATTGAAAGGTGGCAAAAAATACCGTGTATATATATTAAACATAACAGATACGAGTTTTTTATGACTTTTATTCGCACCCAAGCTTTGTCTTTACACAGCAGACAACGAAAATCATAAAAAAGCAATTCAATAATCACCACAGGTGAAATTATAGGTGCAAACAAAATACTGATTATTTATACAATAAATGCTGAAAACATAACAGATACCTGTTATTTGACTATTGCGCACCCAGCTAGTTCCTTGACGCATCATCCACGTAAAATCTAAAACATGCAATTCTATATACACCTACAGGTGAATTGAAAGGTGCAAAAAATACGTGTATTATAAGAAAAGATAACAATACTGTATTTTTTTTGGACTTTTGCGGCACCCAGAATTGTTCGTGACAGCAGCAGTCCACGAAAATCTTAAAACAGCAATTCAATAGTCACCACAGGTAATAGATAAGGATGCAAAAAATATCATGTATAATAGCGAAAACCATAACAGATACGTAGTTTTTGTCTTTGCGCACCAGCTTTGTCATTGACGCAGCAAATGTCCACGAAATCAAATACAACCAATTCTATAGTCACCACAGTTGAATTGAAAGGTGCAAAAATACCGTGTATTAAACGAAAACCTAACAATTACGTGTTTTTGACTTTTGCGCAAGGCCATGTTTTAGATTTCATTGACCATCAGCATCCACGTAAATTCTTAAAAAAAAACAGCAACAAATAAATCTATATTCAACCACAGGTGTTGAATTGAAAGTGCAAAAAATACAGTGTATTATACGTAAAACAGAAACAGATACGAGTTTTTTTGTACTTTTGCGCACCAGCTTTGTTCATTGACGCAGATCCACATAAAACTTAAAACAGCAATCCTATAGTCCACCACAGGTGAATAGAAAAGTGCAAAAAATACGCCGTTTATAATTACGAAAATAACATAACAGATTACGTTTTTTTGACTTTTGCGCACCCATCTTTTGTTCATTGACGCAGCAATCCACGTAAATCTTAAAACAGCAATTCTATATCACCACTAGGAGAAATTGTGAAAGGTGCAAAAAATACCGGTGTATTATAAGAAAAGAAATAGATACGTGTTTTTTTTGACTTTTGCGCACACCAGATTGTGTTCATAATTCCTCTCTGAACGCAGCATCCACGTAAAATCTTAAACAGCAAATTCTATAGTCACCACAGTGCATTGAGAAGGACAAAAATATCATGTATTATACAAACATAACAAAACGTGTTTTTTGTCTTTTGCCGCACTTCCAGCTTTGTTCATTGATCGCAGCCATCCACATAATTCTTAATACACACAATTCTAAGTCACCAGCAGGTGAATTGTAAAGGTATGGCAAAAAATACCGTTGCATATACGAAAACATAACATATACGTTTTTTTTGACTTTTGCGCACCCATTTTTGTTCATTGACTCAGCAATCCACTCAATCTTTAAAAACAGCAATTTCTATATTACACCACAGGTGAATTGAAAGGTGCAAAAAATACCGTGTTTATACGAAAACATAACAGATACGTGTTTTTTGACTTTTTTTGCGCACCCAGCTATGTTCATTTCGCAGCTATCCACATAAAATCTTAAAACAGCATTCTATATCACCACAGGTGAACTTGAAAGTGCAAAAAATAGCCGTGATATTTATAACGAAAAACATCACAGATACGTGTTTTTTTGACTTTTGCCGCACCCAGCTTTGTTCATTGACGCAGCATCCACGAAAATCTTAAAACAGCAATTCTATAGTCACCACAGTGAATTGAAAAGGTGCAAAAAATACCGTGTATTATATACGGAAAACATAACAGATACGTGTTTTTTGTCTTTTGCGCACACCACTTTGTCATTGACCAGCATCCACTGTAAATCTTAAAAACCGCAATTCTATGACACCCCACAGGATTGAAAGGTGCAAAACTACCGAGTATTAAACGAAAACATAACAGAACTGTTTTTTGGACTTTTGCGCGAACCCCAGCTTTGTTCAATGACGCAGCAATCCCATAAATCTTAAAACAGCAAATCTATAGGTCTCCACACAGGTGAATTGAAAGGTTCCAAAAAATACCGTGTATTCTACGAAAACATAACACATACATGTTTTTTACTTTTGCCTCAGACCAGAATTTGTGTGCATAGAACACCTTGCAGTTAAATTTGAATCCAGCAATTTTGTTTGATTTGCGGGAATTGAGATAGCTGTGATTTGCCTTCTTTAAATAAGAGACTTTTCAAAACTATTTCCATACCTTCTCAAATTATATTATATACTGAACATGGAGCGAAATGCAGGTGGTAAGTCGAGCAAAGAGGGGTTAGCACATGGAGGTAAGAGGTTCGCGAGAAGGATGCTCCTTCCGAGGCTGGCGACAACAACGCATGCCAGCGGATCGGTCATTTGCAGTACCGTCAACCTGTCATCGCTGGGTCAGGGCCCTGTGAATCTAAGTAACGAACATCATCAGCCCCCCGCGTCCAATCTGTCCTTCATTTGTTAATGCACTGCCCATCAGCAGTCTTACCATCCGTCGGTCCCTCCCATTCAACGGCCACAAATGACGTCATCAGCATCATCAGCATCTGTCCCAACCTGAAGCAGCCCAAATGTCCACTCGTGTACCCACCACTGTGATAATCCATTGTCTGAAGACCTCTTTGATGACAAAATGCGGTTGGGGTTAGAAGGCATGTTAAAAGATCAAGAGAATGATTTGAGTCCATGCTCTGACGCCCAGTTTAACTGATGCCATCAGAGGAGGTGAAGGAAGCCGGTCAAACGGCAAAAATCCCGGCGCTCGCAACGCCTTGCAGTGCCCCTTGCTTGTAGCCGCGAAGCTTCTGGATGCAGAAAGTCAGATGACCAAGTCACCTGTGTTGAAGATGATTGATGATGACGACATTGCGGATCCATCCGGTCTGTTTCGCAGATTTGCCTTGCGATCTCTTCAATCAGTGGACTAGGAGTAAGACAATGGGTAAGTGTCAATACGGGTCCCGCACAAAAGGGAGAGGGCGGTCTCAGAAGTCCGCTGATAATGAATCCGCCATGCCACGGTTAGCGCAAAACCCCGCTCCGACTCTTATCGCCGTCAAAAAGTTCCCAGTGACCTCTCAAGCCTGTGGCCTTCTTTGAGCAAGCCTCTTATTTTAACCCAAGCGAAGTCATATCCGCCTTTGCCCGTAAACTCGCATAAGTAAGGCAAGAACTAGTGTTAACCAACAGCCACCAACATGTCTAGTCACAATGCAGCGAATGCATGAGTAGAAATGGAGGAACACTAGGCCAAAATAAGGCCATACCGACGCGGCCTCCAACCACTGCACACCTCTGTCCTCCCGCCTCCTCCCTCTGCCACCACCAACGTTCCTCACTGCCCAATGTCTCTCAGAGTCATTATCAGGGATCTGCCCTCCGCTTTAGCCTCCAACGTCGCCCAGGGTAAACCACCAGCACCACCAAGGAACCTCCCAATACCAGGTGCCGAGCGGCATTTCTTTGCCTGAAAAGCAGTCCCCAAGCTGCCCTGGCCAGCCACATGTCATCTAAAATTTCAAGCGCGTTTGTCTGCATCTGTGTTTCGAAAGTCCCATCTCAACACCGACACAGGGACTAAAATCCCGGCCTACGGCGCTATACTCTCTGTGACAGGCTCACTGGGAGAGCTGGGTGGATGTCTCTGGGCTGACGGTGGCTTCTCCTCATGCTCGCGCCCGCACTAACACAACCGCAAGTGGAAGGATGCAGGGCTCTTTCCCCCAAGTGTCCCACTGGTGGCATCACGTGCCCAGATGAACAACCAGGCCCCTGTATGAACTTACTCCTGCCTTGGGAGACCGTCCCACACCCAGGTTCAGGGAGCATTTATTGTGGACGGCTTCACCGCAACGAGACCAGGTAGCGCCAGAAATTTCCTAAAGAACTCACCCGTGTCTGTGACTGTCTGCTGTGAAGAAGGCTTCTGAGGTCTGAGTTCGCACTTCCGCCGATCGGACCCTGCCTTCGTCCCGCCGGCTGCGTGCAGCTGTCGGCTCGGCCGCCCCGTCAACCGTCTCATTGTTGACGTGGAACACGCTGGAATTCCACCCCTCCACAATGCTCCACGATTGTGGAGCAGCACAATGCCCATTACCATATGAAGTGACACATCGGCCTGACAAGTATCGGTGCGGACCTCGTGGGTGTTGAGCCACCGAGAGTGGAGCAGGTGAAAAAGCGCTTCTGCACCATACTATGCCAGTTTTTGAAGAAGCCACCAAAATAGTCAATGCGGACTGATGCCCTTGTCAGCATGACCATTTGGTTGAATCTTAGTTCTGGAACGATCGTTGTACACTCAGAAACATCAGGTCCCCGCAGCGACGGAGAGGATACGGACACAGATGCACGAGGACAACACGGAGCCTTTCTCTCATCAAATCCACAAGGCCGACAGTTTTCTCATTTTATCGGTCTTCATTAGCAGTGTGTTCAGGTCCAGACTAGTGCAAGGCGGCAACCTCAGCTCCTCAGGGTGCATCATCTGAGCAAGACAGGCTGGTTTGAAGCTGTGCCCGGAGAAGCGGAGAGGAGGAAGGATGAGGAGTATTCCTAACACCGACGTCCTTGCCTTGGAAAGAGGTTGGCATGAATTTGAGGCAGATGAGGAATATGAGTTTTGCTAGTGCCCCACAACCCAGAGCTTGGGAAACTCAAGGCTCCATCTCTCACATGAGTTGCTTGGATGCTTCATTTCCTCCAACACGATCCTCGCATTAAAGGCCATCAAAATGAACAACAGTTACTGGGTGGTCACAAGGCCTCCTGGATCCCCCGGTACAAAACAAAACTCGCGTGCACTTTCCTTCCACCCACCCAAATAGAGAGTAAAATGCAGGAAAATTGAGACCTAGCTGATTGATCACATTGAGACATCTGTTGTGTCTGCTTCACGTTCTTCAAATGTCACCGGTGTGAACAGACGCCAGCGACGTGACAGCAGTAAGAGTGCCAAGTAGCCGTAGTGGCAGCAGCGCGGCAGCAGCAGCAAGGAGGCAGAACCAAATGGGTGACCTCTAGCATCTTTATTTCCACATCACCAACGCATGCAATACAGGCCACAGACACAACACCCAGAGACCAGCTTAAGATCATGTGCAAACGACTAATCCTGGCGTCACAACACCGATATTTTGTATGTTTTCCGGACCCGAATAGACTTCTTGGTTATCCAAATGGACGAATGGCCCGAGCTGGCTTGCCACGCGATAGAGTGTTGGTCCTGCCCAGCAGCCAGCGTCATATCTGAAGCGACCTTCAGCACAGCCGGATGAGTCATACAGACAAACACATCCGGCTTCCACAGATAATGTGGATCGTTTTGACTTTCATCAAGATGAATCAGGCTGATCTCAGATGATGTTGTGGCCCCAATTGCCGAGGTAACCGATTAGGTGCTGGTCGAATTCACATTCCTATCCAAACATATATGGTCATCTTGAAAAACTTATTTTTAAAATGATCATTTCTTAGTGCAATTTTTATTCTCAATTCCCAACAGTTCATTTTTGCGGTTTTGCTGTGAGGAGACTAAAAGACACCAGGTTCATGACAAAACCATATTCATTTACTCACTTCATCTTAGAATTTTCACATTTTCAATGTTTTGGTCATGATGCCTATCACAATTTTTTAACAGTGGCTGAGAAGTCATATTTATAATTTTTTGGGGTCATGTTCTGTGCGATACAGAAATAATCCCCATGGTCCTTTGGAACAGAAATGTGCTTCTAGTGGCATTTCTCCTTCACATTTTTAACAGTGGCTGAGATGACATATTTTATAATTTTATGGTTCATGTTGCTGTGAGAATAACAGTAATAATCATGTCCTTTGGGACAAAATGTGGCTTTCTAAGTGGGCATTTCTCCTTCACAATTTTTAAACAAAGTGGCTGAGAAGTCATTTTTTATTAATTTTTTGTTGGGTCATACTGCTTGTGAAATGAGCAATACTACAGGTCCATTCTAAAAAAAGTTGTTTCTAATAGACATTTGTTCTTCACAATTGTCCAAAAGTGGCTCATGGGTCATGTTTTGGAATTTTTGGGGGCATTTGCTTGACATGCAGCTATACTGAACAGGTCCCTATTAAAAAAAATGTTGTTTTCTAACAGACTTTGTTCTTCACGAGAATTGTCCAAAGTGGCTCAAGGGTCATGCTTTGAATTTTTAGGGGGCAATTTTGCTGTGACATGCATCTATACTACAGTCCTATTCTAAAAAATGTGTGTTTTCTAACAGACAATTGTTCTTAACAATTGTCACAAGAGTGGCTCAAGGGTGATGGTCTGTCAGAAACAGGAATAGGTAGGACAACTGTTAATGGACACCATATTGGCAAAATGACTTTTTTTACTGCAAGATCTTTCACATAGCTATCAATCCCTTTATTGAGACAACCCATTTAATACAATGAAAAAAAGAGAAACAAAGACGTGGTGGGATTCCATCCTATTTTAAAAATAGCTGGTAAAAAAATTCCCCTGAATTGTATAAGGGAGGTACAGGAAAATTTGACCAGATGTAGGTTATTCAGAGGACATTGGAGTATGGAGCACGGACAGAGAACAAAGTACAGAGACAATTTCCTCCAGCACTTAGTAAAATGAGAAAAAAGAATACCAAGCAAATGGCAACCTGGTGTAACATGAGCGTTAATCACCAGTATTTCCAAGTGAAGCTCAATTGGTCCGCACCCATAAAATACGGAGGGTCCAAGCGCTACCCAGTCCTTGACTGTTAGCTGAGAGAAGGCTGAGTTCTCACCACACACACATCCGCTTCCGCACTCTGCTTCAGCACGACAGTTTTTGTTGCTGCTTCATCAGGGCATTTTAATTGCGTGTTAATAGATGACGGACCCAGCCTGGGCTCTCACCCGTCACCCACTGTAACTCCAGCCCTTGCATGCTGTGGCACAGACAGTATTCAAGTCATGTCATTCACTAAAATGGTGGGTTTGAAAGGGGACTCCTTTTTTACTCTTTTTCCCGGCACTCTGATAAACTGGTGGGTGTCAGACAGGTTTCAATGGTCAACTGTGGCCCATGACAGGACAGTAATATGTCCAGTTCAACTAAAATGGTGGTTGAAAAGACTCTTTTTCCTGGCACTTTTTAAACTGTGGGTCAGACAGGTTAAATGGTCATTCAGCGGTACAGGACAGGATATAGATAGTGTCCGTTCGTATAATTGGTGGTTAAAGACTCCTTTTTTCGGCACTTTTTTAAAAATCTCTGGGGGTCATTGCAGGTTTCGGGCTCATGCTGCGTTCCAGGACAGTGATATTTCAATGTTCCAGATCATAACATGATTGTTCAATCATTACTGCCTTCTGGCACTTTTTAATTTGTGGGTGATCCAGGTTTAAGGGTCATGCTGTGGTACAAGACAGGGATAGTGAAGGGTCTGTGACTTTTTTTCTGTGACTTTTATAACCTAAGTGTGTTGCCTAAGATGTAGCACGTATCCATTTGACTGTTGTGGATGTTAATTTAAAGCTTTCCAGCCTTGTTTGGTTGTAATAATGAAGGTGTTGTTGATCCCCCATATACTTTATAGCTAATCGCTCATAATCGATGCTCACTATCGAAAAACCTTATCGATAGCGGCCGACTATCGACTATCGATCGATCTCGATAGCCAACGCAATCGCTCAACACTAGTAAAAACACAATAAACATTCTGCATTATTTGATGTGGTTGAATATGTTATTTCTAGTGTTAAGCGATTATTATCGACAAAGTTGAAATCGGCACGGTTTTTATATTGATCGGATTTTTTCGATCACGCGATAATTTAGGTTAAAATCTGCGCATAATCTATTAATATCGCGCCATCTGTCATTTTGGCGGCCAGCAAATCAGCTTAGAGAATAGAGCAGGGTGAGCTGTGTGTGCGACATCATGACTGGGCTGTGTATGGTTGCGATTGAATGGAAAAATCACATGACCTCATTTTACATAGAACAGCCCTTCCTGTTCATGATCAGTGTGTGTCAGTATCTCAAAGCAGTAGGACGTGCGCTCTGCCTCTGGGCAAACAGCTCAGCGAAATTATTCTATTCGTTCACAGAGACCGCTCTACTTTTAGCGGGGGGGGGGGGGGGGTGGGGGCGCGAACACAGACAAGCTCTTTAAAGAATACTGGATATTGTGCCCCCAGACTTAGTGTAGACATTGCATTGCAATAGCTTTATTTATTAACAGTTTTCTGTTGAAAATTAACTTGGATATTGGGCAGCATGAATTATATTAGGATACAGATCTTTTCTAGTAACTGCAGGTCTCTACAAAACTCAAACTTTTATTATCAGTATACATTTCAGTTTAGGTGTTTCTTTTTCAATTTTGCCCAGTCAGCTTTGTTGATAAAACCCCATCTTGCAGTTAAATTGAATCCAGCAATTTTGAAAGTCACCACAGGGTGATAGGTGCCAAAAATACCTTTTTTTATCCGTATACATTTCAGATAAGTGTTTTTTTCACTTTGGCGCAGGCCAGCTTTGTTGGTAGAGCCACCTTGCAGTTAAATTTGAATACAGCAATTTTGTGGTCCCCACTGGTGAATTGATAGGTGCCAAAAAATTACCTTTTATTTATCCGTATACATTTCAGATACGGTTTTTTTTCACTTTGGGCAGGCCAGCTTTGTTGATAGACGCAACATGCAGTTAAATATGAATACAGAAATTTTTTGTGGTCACCACAGGTGAATTGAGAGGTGCCGAAAATACCTTTTATTATCCGCATACATTTCAGATACGTGTTTTTTCACTTTTGCCCAGTCCAGCTTTGTTGATAGAGCCACCTTGCAGTTGAATTTGAATCCAGCAATTTTGTTATCACACAGGTGTATTGATAGGTGCCAGAAATAACTTTTATTATCCGTATACATTTCAGATACGTGTTTTTTTAACTTTGGCGCAGGCCAGCTTTGTAGATAGGGCCACCTTGCAGTTAAATTTGAATAAAGCAATTTTGTGGTCACCACAGGTGAATTGATAGTTGCCAAAAAGACCTTTTATTACCCGTATACATTTCAGATACGTGTTTTTTCATTTTTTGCCCAGTCACCAGCTTTGTTGATAGACCCAAACTTGCATTAAATTTGAATACAGCAATTTTGTAGTCACCACAGGTAAAGTGATAGGTGCCCAAAAATACTTTTATTATCCGTATACATTTCAGATAACTGTTTTTTCACTTTGGCACAGGCCAGTTTTGTTGTTAGAGCCACCTTGCAGTTAAATTTAAATTTCCAGCACTTTTGTAGTCACCACAGGTGAATTGATAGGTGACAAAAATTCCTTTTATTATCCGTTTACATTTCAGATACCTGTTTTTTTCACTTTGGCGCAGGCCAGCTTTGTTGATAGACCCACCTTGCAGTTAAATTTGAATACAACAATTTTGTAGTAACCACAGGTGAATTGATAGGTGCCAAAAACACTTTTTATTATCCGTATACATTTCAGATACGTGTTTTTTTCACTGTTCCGCAGGCCTGCTTTGTTGATAGAGCCTGCTTGCATTTAAATTTGATTCCAGCAATTTTGTAGTCACCACAGGTGAATTATAGGTGCCAAAAATACCTTTTATTATCCGTAGACAATTCAGATAGGTGTTTTTTTCACTTTGGCGCAGGCCAGCTTTGTTGATAGAGCCACCTTGCAGTTAAATTTGAATACAGCAATTTTGTAGTCCCCGCAGGTGAATTGATAGGTGCCAAAAATACCTTTTATTATCCGTATACAATTTCGGGATACGTGTTTTTTTCACTTTGGCGCGGGCCCAGTTTTTGTTGATAGAGCCACCTTGCAGTTAAATTTTGAATACAGCAATTTTGGAGTAAACCACAGGTGTATTGATTGGTGCCAAAAATACCATTTATTATCCGTTATACATTTCAGATAGGTGTTTTTTTCACTTTTGGTCAGTAAAAGCTTGTTGATAGAGGTACCTTGCACTTAAATTTCAATCCAGCAATTTTGTTTTGATTTTAGGATTTGAGAATAGCTGTGATTTGCCCTCTTTTAATAAGAGACTTTCCAAAACTCTTCCCAAAACCTTCTCAAATTTTATCTTTCTGAACATGGAGCGAAATTCAGGTGGTAAACGAGCAAAGAGAGGGGTAGGACATAGAGGTAGAGGTACGAGAGAAGGTGCTCCTTCCAGTGCTGGCGACAACACGCATGCCAGCGGATCGTCGGTTGCAGGACCGTCAGGCCTGTAATCGCTGGGTCAGGGCCCTGTGAATCTCAGTAACGAACAGCATAGCCAATCTGTTCTTCAGTGGTTAATGCAACCTGCCACCAGCAGTCTTACCTCCCCATCCTCCCTTTCCCGGCCACAAATGTCGTCATCAGCATCATCATCATCCGTCCAACATGAAGCGAAGGCAGCCCCAAAAGTCAATCGTGTAAACCCCCCCACTGTGGATAATCCATTTTCTGAAGACCTCTTTGATGACAAAATGCGGTTGGGGTCAGAAGGCATGTTAAAAGATCAAGAGGCCAAAGAGGATGATTTTGTCTGCTCTGACGCCCAGTTACTGATGCTGTCAGAGGAGGATAAGGAAGCCGGTCAATCTGCAAAAAAACCCGGGCGGTCGGCAATGCCTTGCAGTGCCCCTTGCTTGTAGCCCGCAGCTTCTGGATCCAGAAAGTCAGGACGACCAAGTCACCTGTGCTGATGATGATGATGATGACGACATTGCGGGATCCATCGTGATCTTTTCCGCAGAATTTGCTTGTGTGCGCTTCATCACTGACGAGGAGGAAGACGATGGGGTAGTGTCAAAAAAGGGTACCACCTCAAAAAGGGGAGAGGGCGGTCGCAGAAGTCCGCTGATATGATTCCGCCAGCCCGGTCAGCGGAAACCCCGCTCCTCGCTTATCGCCGTCCAAAAAGGTCCAGGACCTCTCAAGCCTGGGCCTTCTTTGAGCAAGCCTCTGATTCACCCCAGAGATGTCATATGCCGCCTTTACCGTAAACGCAGAAGTAGAGGCAAGAATCTTAGGTGTTTAACCATCACCAACATGTCTAGTCACATGCAGCGAATGCATGAGTTGAAATGGAGGCAACACTTGGCCAGAAAAGGCCAGACCGACGCCGGCATCCAAGCACTGTCACACCCTCTGTCTCCGCCCCCTCTCCTCCCCCCACCCAAGCGTTCCTCAGCTGCCCGTGTCTCTCAGAGTCATGATCAGGGATCAGCCTCCGCTTCAGCCTCCACCGTCGCCCGGGGTACCCACCAGCACCACCAGAGACCAATCCTACCCCTTCTCCTTCCGCCAGTTTGACGACCTGCACGCCGTACAGCGGCCAGTCTAGCAGCCAGCCTTCTGTCTTCCAGGTTTGGGAGCAGAAGAAACACTTTAACCCAAACCATCCCAAAAGCCTGGCAATGCCGACATTCAGGCTTTTGGCTTTGGAAATGTTGCCTTTCCGTCTGGTGGACACAGATGGGTTCCGCCACATCATGGCCCTTGCCTGCCCCCAATACCAGATGCCGAGCAGGCATTTCTTTGCCAGAAACTCCGTTCCCTGCCCTGGCCAGCCACGTGTCATCTAAACTTTTTAAAAAGCGTTTGTCTGCATCTGTGTACGGAAAAGTCCATCTCACCACCGACACATGGACTAGTAAGCACGGCCAAGGCCGCTATATCTCTGTGACAGCTCACTGGGTGAGCTGGGTGGATGTCTCTGGTGGTGACGGTGGCTCTCAGGCTCGGCGCACGCTCTTCAAAACCGCAGGGATGGTGCCGGGCTCTTTCCCCCAAGGTCCTCTGGTGGCATCACGTGCCCAGAGAAACCAGGCCGTGTTGAAATTAATCTGTCTTTGAGACCGTCCACACACAGGTCAGGAGCTGTGGACGGCTCTCCGCAACGAGACCGAGCGCTGGCTGGGTGACAAGAACCTTGTGCCAGGCAAGGTGGTGTGCTATAACGGGCGAAATCTGCTGACTGCCCTTAAGATCGGTAGGCTGGAGCACATCCCTTGCCTGGCACATGTCATGAACCTTGTCGTCCAGAAATTTCAAAAGAGCTACCCGGGTCTGGACTGCCTGCTGAGGAAGGCTCGAAGTCTGAGTTTGCACTTCCGCCGTTCGCACCCTGCTTCGTCCCGCCTGGCTGCGTTGCAGCATCAGCTCGGCCTCCCCGTCAACCGTCTCATTGTTGACGTGGCAACACACTGGAATTCCACCCTCCACATGCTCCAGCGATTGTGGCAGCAGTGCAATGCCATTATGCAGTACGAAGTGACACATGGCCTGACAAGCAGCGGTGCGGACCTCGGGGTGTTGAGCCACCGAGAGTGGAGGCAGGTGAAAGAGCTCTGTACCATCCTTGCCAGTTTTGAAGAAGTCACCAAAATGGTCAGTGCGGACAATTCCCTTGTCAGCATGAGCATTGTGGTGATCTTAGTTCTGGAACGATCGTTGGACACTCTGAAACAACAGGTCCCGCCAGCGACGGAGGAGGAGACGGACACAGATGCAGACACGGAGCCTTTCTCTCCGTGGATTCCACAAGGCACGACAGTTTCTCAAATTTATCGGTCTTCATTAGGCAGTGGTTCGGGGTCCAGGGATAGTGCAAGGCGGTGCATCAGCTCTCAGGGTGCATCATCTGAGGCAAGTCAGGGCTGTGTTGAAGCTGTGCCGGAGGAAGCAGAGGTGGAGGAGGAGGAGGAGGAGGTATTCCTAGACACCAACGTTACCGAAGTCCCTGCCTTGGAAAGAGGTTGGCGCGAATTTGAGGCGGAGGAGGAAGATGAGGAAGATCAGTTTGCTAGTGCCCCTCGACCCAGAGGCTTGTGAAATCAGGCTCCATCTCTCACATGAGTGCTTGGATGCTCCATTTCTTCCAACATGATCCTCACATAAAGGCCATCAAAATGAACAACAGTTACTGGGTGGCCACCCTCCTGGATCCCCAATACAAAACAAAACTCAGCACTTTCCTTCCACCCACCCAAATAGAAAGTGAAATGCAGGAAATGGAGACCTTTCTGATTGATCAACTGGAGACATCTGTTGCGCCTGCTTCACGTTCCTCAAATGTCACGGTGGACAACATCAACGACGTGACAGCAGTAGAGTGCCAAGTAGCCGTAGCGGCAGCAGTAGCAGCAGGCTATGTGGCAGAAGCCTAATGGGTGACCTCTGGCAATCTTTATTTACCATCTCACCAACGCATGCAATGCAGGGCACATATCCAACACACAGAGACCAGCTTAAGATCATGGTGCACGACTATCTGCGTCTCAACACCGATGTTTTTGTATGTGTTCCGGACCCAATAGGCTTCTGGGTATCCAAAATGGACGAATGGCCCGAGCTCGCTCGCCACGCCATAGAGGTGTTGTCCTGCCCAGCAGCCGGCGTCATATTTGAGTGGACCTTCAGCACAGCTGGAGGAGTCAGTACAGACAACGCATCCGGCTTTCCACAGATAATGTGGATCGTTTGACTTTCATCAAGATGAATCAGGCATGGATCTCTGATGATGTTGAGGTCACCGATTAGTTGCCGGTCTACTTCACATTCCTCTTCAAACAGAAATGGTACTCTTGAAAACTTTTTTTTTTGAATGATCATTTCTTACTGCAATTTTTATTCTCAGTTCCCAACAGTTCATTTTGCTGGTTTTGCTGTGAGGAGACTGTAAAAGACAGCAAGGTTTCATGACCAAACCATATTCCATTTACTCACTTCATCTTTAGAATTTTTGCATTGTCAATGGTTTTGGGGTCATGTTGCCTCACAATTTTTAACAGTGGCTGAGAAGTCATATTTATAATTTTTGGGGGTCATGTTGCTGTGAGATACAGCAATAATCATGGTCCTTTGGAACAGAAATGTGGCTTCTAAGTGGCATTTCTCCCTCACAATTTTTAACAGTGGCTGAGAAGTCATATTTATAATTTTTTGGGTCATGCTGCTTTGAAATGCAGCAATACTACAGGTCCTATTCTAAAAAATGTTGTTTCTAATAGACATTTGTTCTTCACAGTTGTCCAAAGTGGCTAAAGGGTAATGTTTGAATTTTTGGGGGCATATTGCTGTGACATGCAGCTATACTACAGGTCCTATTATAAAAAAATGTTGTTTCTAACAGACATTTGTTCTTCACAATTGTCAAAAGTGGCTCATGGGTCATGTTTTGAATTTTTGGGGGCATTTTGCTGTGAAATGCAGCTAGACTACAGGTCCTATTGTAAAAATGTGGTTTCTAACAGACATTTGTTCTTCACAATTGTCAAGAGTGGCTCAAGGGTGATGGTGCTGTCAGAAACAGGAATAGGTAGGACACTGTTAATGGACACATATTGCAAAATGACTTGTTTTTGCAAGATCTTTAACATAGCTAGCAATCCATGTATTGAGACAACCCATTTAATACAATTAAAAAAAAGAGAAACAAAGACATGGTGGGATTCCATCCTATTTTAAAAATGTGTTTTCTAGAATTAAACTACTAAAAAACTTGCATGTACAAAATAGCTGGTAAAAAAGTCCTCTGAATTGTACAAGGGAGGTACAGGAAAACTTGACCAGATGTAGGTTATTCAGAGGACATGGAGTATGGAGCACGGACAGAGAACGAAGTACAGAGACAATTTTCTCCAGCACGTTGAGTAAAATGTGAAAAAGAATGCCAAGAAAAAGGGCACCTAGGTGGAAAAGGAGCGTTAACCACCAGTATTTCCAAGTGAAGCTCAATTGGTCCGCACTCATACGGAGGGGCAAGCGCTACCCAGGTCTTTACTGTACTGAGGAAGGCTGGAGGTCTTACCTCACACTTCCGTTTCCGCACTCTGCTTCAGCACGACTGTTTTCATTGCTGTATCATAAGCGCATTTTTACCGTGTTAATAGATGACGGACGCCAGCCTGGGCTCTCACCACACCCACTGTAACTCCGGCCCTGGCAGCTGAACCTGCGTGTTAATAGATGACAGACGCTAGCCTGGGCTCTCACCGCACCCACTGTAACTCCGGCCCTGGCTGCTGAACCTGCGTGTTAATAGATGACAGACGCTAGCCTGGGCTCTCACCGCACCCACTGTAACTCCGGCCCTGGCTGCTGAACCTGCGTGTTAATAGATGACAGACGCTAGCCTGGGCTCTCACCGCACCCACTGTAAGTCTGGCAGCTGGACTTCCGTGTTAACAGATGGCTGACGGCAGCACTGGCTCTCACCGTTAGGGGCAATCAGCAGAGCTTCAAATTTCTCTAAAAAATCAGATTTTGAAAAAGGTAATTTCTGTGAGGTTAATTAGTGTCAAAAAGGGCTCCAGGGTTGGACACAAAATGCATAATTTGAGGCTTAAAATTTTCTGGGGCTGGAGTCACTATGGGGTCGCATCATTTGATCTCCAGGGGAGTCTGTCCCTAATCAATGAAGAAGGATTTGGAGGAAAAATGAAACCATTGAATTGATTGGCTGAATCAGTCTCAGAAGCCAGGAGGGCAAATGTCTTCTCAACTAAGAAGTGTTTTGGGGATGATTAGGACATTTGTTTTACTTATGGGGTGTGCGGACGAATTAACACATCTAAGTGTAAACAAATACCTTTAAAAAACTGACGGGGGGTGTATGTTGTATGTTATCACACTTGAAAAAAAAGCAAAATGATAATAATGTAAAACTATAAATAAAACTTCCCTAAATAAATTCTGTAAAACAAATGTCAGTTACCAAAAATATACTAAATGACAGTCACTGTACAAAATAGCATAGTGCCACTTTGTGATCTGTGGATCAAACAGATTTAAGGGTCATGCTGTGGCCCAGGACAGATATAGTCAATGTCTAGTTCAAATAAAATGGTAGTTCAAAGACTCTTATTTCCGGCACTTTTTAATCTGTGTGCCAGACAGGTTTAATGGTCATACTGCGGTACAGGACAGGTCTAGTCAATGTCCAGTTCAACTAAAATGGTGGTTGAAAGACTCCTTTTTCCGGCACTTTTTAATCTGGGGGTCAGACAGCTTTAATGGTCATACTACGGTACAGGACAGATATAGTCAATGTCCAGTTCATATAAAATGGTGGTTCAAAGACTCCTTTTTCTGGCACCTTTTAACCTGGGAGTCATGCAGCTTTGGGGCTCATGCTGTGGCCCAGGCCCGGCATACTCAAATCTCCAGTTCAACTAAACTGGTGGTACAAAGCCTCCTTTTCCCGTCACTTTTTAATCTGTGGGTCAAACAGGTTTAATGGTCATTCTGCGGTACAGGACAGATATAGTCAATGTCCAGTTCAACTAAAATGGTGGTTGAAAGACTCCTTTTTGCAGCACTTTTTAAATCTGGGGGTCATGCAGGTTTGAGGCGCATGCTGCGTTCCAGGACAGGGATATTCAATGTCCAGTTCAAGTAAAATGATGGTTCAAATCATACTGCCTTCTGGCACTTTTTAATTTGTGGGTGATGCAGGTTTAAAGGTCAGGCTGTGGTACAAGACAGGGATAGTGAATGGTCTGTGACTTTTTTACTGTAACTTTTATAACCTAAGTGTGTTGCCTAAGATGTAGCACCTTTCCATTTGACTGTTGTGGATGTTAATTTCAGCTTCTCCAGCCTTGTTTGGGTATAATAATGAAGGTGCTGTTCCTCTCCCATAGACTTTAATGGTCAATCTATTATCGACTTTCGGAAATCGTCTTGATAATTGCCAATATCGACTATCGACCCGATGACGATAGTCAACGTAATCGCTCATCACTAGTTATTTCACAATAGACTCCTTTTTACATTGTAAATCTACTTACTTAAAATAGCTGAATGTTTCATAGTTCATGAACTTATTTATCATAAAATATGGTGTCATATTATGGGTGAAAGTGCACACTTATCGCTTCCTCTAAAATAGTGTATCCTGTTTCCAAAAGTGTCCTGAACAGTCAAATAGATTTTTTTTCCAGTCGTCCATTTTAACTTACACCAAAATGACGTGTTCTTACAATACTGATCTAATAAGCAGTGGAGGAGTACTATGTTAGCCAGCAGAAAATGCAATTTGTCAAGAGAAAACCAATAAATGGCTGTGTAAAGATGATACTTTTATTGACTGTATGATGTTATTAGATAAGAGGCTTCACAAACACTTCAGGTTCTTCTTCCAGCAGAAGAGTCATTCATGTCCCTATTCAAACAAACATGTGTGTGGAAAAGAAGTATCACATTTTTATGTTGTTTCTTTTTTAGATTTATAATAATATAAACAGTCTTTTCAACTATTTTGTCACAAATAAAAGTATCTAAAAAGAGAAATATTTTTCCCGCTCTCACTATGGAAATAAACCTGGCTGAATATATTGTGTATGTTTATAAAGAGGATTCAAGAAGAAGTCATTTTTTTCTTGACACAGCAGTGTTTGGTCTGATGTAGTTAAAGTTCTCCTCTGAGCAAACAGCGTCTGTCACACATTTTAACACATATAACTTTCATCTGTCTTTAAAAGCAGTGTAACTGGGTAAACTGCAGGACAAAAAAATATGGATTACATGTGCATATACTGTAAATTTGTGCATAAAAAACAAGTAAAATTTAGTGTTGTAACTTGGTACTACTTAAGATCCCTAAAGGGATGAGAGCCATTCCACCAACGGTACGGAGTTCTAAAATTCTAGCTCTAGTTGCTAATATTCACCGGGTCTATTCTTAGCTTAAACCGCCAGCTAATTCATGTTCTAAATCTGTTTGACACACCTAATCCCGATTCTGTCAGTATGGCAAGATAATCTATTTTAGTTTTAGTAATGCTTGACAAAACAAAATCACAAAACCAATAATTAATCAAACTTGGGAACCAACTGATTCAAAAAGCTGGGAATAAACATTCAAAAAGAATGACAAAAGAAATATTCTAATGGACAGAGAAAATTGAATAAAAATATTAAAACCAAACTGAAAAAGGTTTTCAGTTTAGAATAGGCCAAAAATATTTTAATCGATGGGGAAACCCAAAGATGTGGGGAAACTATTGTGAAAAAACGGGTCCTTGGAACTGTGTTAAAAGGCCCTTTTATCCTTTTGGGAAAATATTCCCCCTGCAGCCCCAGAGGGAATAAATGTTCTAAATTAAAGTATCTAAACATTACTTTTGCATTCATTTTTCCCCTAAATTTTGAATTGTAGCCCCCCAAAAATGGCAGCACCATCCCGGCCCCAAAATCATGACACCCCCACCACCATATTTGGGACTGAAAGGAAAGACCCCAACCTGGTTGGGGGCCAACCCCGTTTCACCCCCTTTCTAAACCCAAAAAAAGTATACCCTTGGTCTCATCAGACCACAGAACATGATTAAAGGTAAACCATTTTCCTTTTTTGTTTTTTTCTTTAAACAAAACTTTTTGGCAGGTTTTTGTGGCACCCTTTTAAAGAGGCTTTTCCTGGAACAAACCAGCCATGCAGCCCAATTTTGTGCATTGTTTTGGGCGTTTGGCCCTAAAAAGCATTGAAAGGCTGACTTCTCACCCCCTTTAACTTCTGCAGAAATTTTGGGGCAGCATTTCATTTTTTACTTTGAAAAGACAATGCCCGGGGAATATCATAGTTAAAATTGGTTTTTGAAAAAGAAAGGGCCCCTTTTCAAGATCAACCAAGGGGAGAAAAAAGGGGGTAAAAGGGAGGGGAACCCAAGGACAAAAAGGGCCCACCCCTCACAAGGGTTAAATGCCATGAAACCCAAAAGGGGAAAGGGAAACCAATCTGCTCCAGTGGGAAACCCTATTTTCTAAACCCCAAGTTCCACCGCCAGGATCCGGGAATTTTACATAGCTACTACGCTTTAAATTTATTCTTTATTTTCCAGGTGGGTATCTCAGCCTTTTTTGGGAAACCCCTCTAATTTTTCCCTGCCTGTAAAAACAGCTCCTCCGGGGGGGAAAACCACAGATTAAAGATTTTACATTGAAAACGCCCTTCTCCTTTTGGAGATTGAATCCCTTTTTTTTCTATTTAAAAGGGAAAAGTCCCTTTTGAGGAGGTTTCCCCTTGAAATAATTTTTCCCCTTATTTTTTGTAGGGCCCAATTTATATATTTATAAAAAAATTTATCTTTGTCCCCCCAATTTAGTTTTTTTCCCTAAAGACAAAATTAAGATCAATTCTTACAAACCTTCCTAATAACTAAGTTTTGTCCTTTACCTTAAAATTTTGGTTTGCCCCGTCTTTGAAACTCTCCTAGCTCCTTTAGGGCTCTTCTATAAACTGGGGCCCAAAACTTGAACAGCATATTCAAAGTGGGGTTCACCCCAATGCTTTTTTACGGGGGTTTAAAATTTTGCATCCTTGTCCCCGATTTCCAAATGCCTTTTTAAATTTACACCCCAAATTTATCTTATTTTTCCTTTAAAGAGGCCCAAGCTGAAAACCCGAGGACTTGCTCCTTTTCAGCTTTTTTTGGTCAATCATGACAAAGGCTTTATTCTTAAGGGGGAACCCTATCTTGCTAAACCGCTGTATGGTCTTGACCACCTTTTTTAAAAAAATTTCCTTTGGGTTTTGAAAAATTTCTTTATAGGCCTAACCATGTTTAGATACTTTTTCTCTTTTTTTTAAAAAAAATTTAATCAGTGAAAGAGCAAGAACCAAACAGGGGTCACTTATAGCAATATCCCTTATGGGGGAATTTTTTTCCCCTCATAGGTTTTATCACTCACCGGCCATTTAAATTAGGTACACCTTCCAACTTTTTTTTAAACCCCTTTAAAATTTCAAATCAGCCAATCACTTTGGCGGAAAACTCAGTGCATTTAGGCATTTTGGTTTGTCAAGACATCCCCTTTGCATTTAAAAACCGGGGCATCATTAGGGGAAAAGAAAGGTGTTTAGGGGCCTTTAAAAGTGGCATGGTTGTTGGGGTCCCAAAAGGGGGCGGGTTTCTGGAATTTAAAAAAAAAATGTGATCTCCTGGGATTTTCCCCGCAAAAACCTTCTCTAGGGTTTAAGAAAATTTGGCCCAAAAAAAATGAAAAAATACCCAGTGGCGGCAGTCCTTGGGGGGAAAATGCCTTGTTGATCCCCAGGGGTTTCAAAGGAAAATGGGGCAGACTGGTTCGAGCTGATAAAAGGGGCAACAGGACCCCAAAAAACCCAAACCCCCCGGTTAAAACCCAAAGGAGGCAGAAGAGCATCCTGAATGCACATACGGCGAACTTTTAGGCAGATGGGCTACAGCAGCAGAAGCCCCCCCGGGTGCCCCCCTCCTTTCAGCTAAGAACAGGAAACTGAGGCCCCAAATTTTTGCCCAAGCTCATCAAAAATTGGACAGAAAAAAAGGGGGAAAAAACGTTCCCTTTGGTTGATGTTCTCGATTTTTTGCTGCGACTTCGGATGGAGGGTCAAAATTTTGGGGGCCCAACCCAACATGAAAGCAGGATCCATCCTCCCTTGTATAAAACGGTTAAAGGGCTGGGGGGGTGGTGGTGTAAAGGTGTGGGGATTTTTTTCCTTGGCACTTTTTTGGCCCCTTTGGTACCAATTGGGGCATCGTTGCTAACACCTTTTTAAAATCATCACGAAAAATTTGAGGCAGTTTAAAGGAAAAAAGGGGGTCCAACCCTTTACTAGAATGGTGTACCAAATAAAGGGGGGCCGGGTTGGGGATGTTTTTTAATTTTTGGGGAAAATTGATTTTTGGACCATTTGGCTTGTAATCAATTTATTTAGGGAATAATGGGGTAAAAACCGTCAAACCTCCATAGATTTGGGTCTTTCCTTTTTTGGCATTTTGGGGTTTCCGGGGGGCCCCCCAAACCATTTCCCAGCAGTCATAAAAGGGGTAAATAATCCCCCCTATTTTAAAAATTGTTTGCCCCAATATGGGTCACTCTTTTTGATTCCCCAAACTTTTTTTTTTTAAACCCTTTGTTTTTTTTCCTAAAACACGGGTTCCCCTGGGGAAATACGAATTATATCAGTTTAGAAATTTGGATCATGCATCATTAAGACATATTCATGTCCCAGGATACATGATTTAAAATAAAAATTTTTTTGGAGATAGTTTCCTTACCCTTTTGAATAAAATTTATATAAGGGGCATATTTTCCCGGGGGCCACGCCACCTTTATGCAGTCTCTGTCCCGCTGGCGAAAGGGGTCCCACCCCCTTTAAGTGCGCGAAAACCCTTGCAGTGTTGAATTTAAAGGCCGCGCACCGGTTAATTTTTCTATTCCCGGCCCACTCCCACCCTTTTTAAAAGGCCCTGCCTTTTCCCTGGTTCCCCCTCCCGGGTTCTTTACCCCCAATTTAGCCAAACTGAAAAACGTTCATGAATTTGGGTCTGATTACTTTTTGTCCCCGTACCATTTCCTTTCCGTCTTTTCGCCTTTGGAACCCCTTTGCTGCCTCCCCTGACTTTTCCTGCCTGTCCTCGACCATGAAACCTTACCCTTGCCCTTCCTTTCCCTTTCCTGCCTGTCCCCGAAGATGCAGCATTGTTTGGGCCACCCAGCAGCAACAACCCCGCCCCTGTGGAGTCCGTTTAAAAACTTTTCCGGCCCCCCACATCAGCTGCTGGTCCAAGGCTCCGTTTTGCCCTTTGCCGTCTAAGTTCGATGGGGGAACCAAAGGGTTTTGCGGGGGCCCTTAAATCCCCGGAGAGCATTGCTCTCTGCAATCGGTTTTTGGGGGAACCCAATTACCTACTGAAAGGTCCAAGGTTGCATTCAGGGTCAGCCTTTCCTTTCTGGGAAAGTCTGGCCTGGGCACCCCCCTTGGGGGACAGAGATGATCGGTCAGGGCTACCCCGTTCCCTTCCTTACCGATTTCCACAGCGTGTTTGAGGAACCTCCCACCCTCTTCTGTAAAAACCCCCCCTTTCCCCTTAATCTGCGTCAAGGGATCCTCTGGGGATTACGCAGTACTTTCCGCACCCTACCTGGGAACGGTCAGGGAACGATGGGGCATTGGCCACCACCTTCAAGAAAGGCCCTCCCCAGATCAAGGATATTTATTTCCCCCCAGATCCCCTTCCCCCTTATGACCTAATCTCTTTGGCTACTCGGATCGATATCCGTTTTTCTGAACGGCGAGACGAGCTAGGTCAGGAACGTGAACCTAACAGGGGGCATCGGTTTTCCTGCCTAGCTCCTGTATTCCAGTGGCCACCACAGTTGTCCTCCCTGCCTCTACTGAGGAACCCAGCAAGGGGCAGACTACTTGACTCCCAGAGTGCCAGACGGCGTGAAGAAAACCACCCCTCATTGCCAGCCCCGAAC
Organism: Phyllomedusa bahiana; assembly: GCA_025379985.1. NCBI lineage: Eukaryota > Metazoa > Chordata > Amphibia > Anura > Hylidae > Phyllomedusa > Phyllomedusa bahiana. The sequence continues at coordinate 3,881 of JAODAL010029839.1, read as the reverse complement.
ATTTCCGCGGGGGCTGCCCACTTCATCCTCAGCGTTCGGGAAATGCACGCACCAGATAGGGAGAGGATCCTATTTGAGACAAAGCCTCTCCTCTTTGACCTACCCGTTCTACTCGGCACTGGATCAGTATCCAGGTCCAAGTTTTCTGCTTTCGGACTCTGGATCGGTAAAAATTTTCCTGGATGCTCCTTTAGTGCCCCCAGCATAACCTCGCGGGGGTTCACCTGGAGATCCCCTAGTCATCCTCTGCAGGGGGGGAATTTCAGCGATCCATCTGGTTCCACACGAACCCTTGTTTCCTTCAATGGGGGCACTGCAAAAGGAAAAACTTGTGTTTTATGGGGTACCCCCCGTCTTCTTTGTCCATTCTTCGGGGCCTCCCATGTTCCCGCCCATGCCCCCTGTCAACTGGCAGATGGGCGAAGTGTCAGTCTCACTGTCTTGGCACCCCGCCCGTGTTTCCCCGCCCTCCCCCTGTACCGTCAAACCGTGGCGGGCCTTTCCCCGCCCTACAAAAATTTTGCGATGTTTCCCTTCTAAAAGCAAGCTGAGACATTGCCCCCTCATCCCCCTATACTCCCCTATTGACCTTTTCCCAGGAGTCCCCCCCACGGGGCGGGTTTCCCACTTTTGGGTACCGAGACCTTGGCTATTTGCTACATAAAGGGAAAAAATTCCAGAAGGGATTCATATCCAGTTTCCTCCCCAGCTGGGGGGGGTTTTTTTTTTCGTTACTAAAAGGAGGCCCCTACGTCCTTGCCTTGATACGGGGGACTCAAAAAAATCCCCGAAAAGAACCGCCCCCACTCCCCTTGAACGGAACTCTTTGACCGGCTTTGGGGGAGCCAAATATCACAAATTTGGACTGCGATGGCTTCCTTTGGGGATTTCGGAGGGTGATGAAGGAAAGATGTTTAAATACCCGCGACGGGCACTTAGTACCGCCCTCCTTAAACTTTCAATGCCTCCCCGTTTTCCAGAATTTGTCAAACCATTCAGGATCTCCTGTTTTAAAATTGTATCGTTATCTGGATGCTTCGGTTTTCTCTCCGTCTTGAGCCCATCAAGTCCTTGTGACGGGTCCTCAAGCGGTTAAGGGTAACTGCCTCTAGCCAAGGCCAAAAAGGGCCCCCTTTTTCCATAAAAAAAAATCTTACATTCCTCGGTACACCCTTTCCGCAAAGGCCAACAAATGAACCCCCCCGAAATTGTTCCTTTTTACAGTGGCCACGATCTGTTGGTCCAGAAAAACAAAGGTTTTGGGTTTTTTAATTATTTTAGACGTTCATCCCCCATTTCTCCCGCGGTATCACCCAAGTGGCGAAAAAACCCAAAAGAATTCAATCCAAAATCTGTCTGCCTCGCGAAGAACCTTTTCTAAGTTGAAGTCCGCCTTTGCCCCTGCCCCTACTCTCCCAGCCAGATACGGGGAAAAACCCCTTCTTTTTTAGAGGTCAACGCCTCTCTGGGGGCCGGGGCTGTCTTAAATCAAAAAGAGCCCAAGGCAAGACCCCACAAAGGGGGGTTTTTTTTCCAAAACCTTTTCAGCCGCAAGAGGGAAATACTCTTGGTGACTGGAAAATTACTGGCCACCAAGTTGGGCCCTTTAAGGGAAAGGCACTATCTCCTGGAACTCGTCACCCCGTCAACGTGAATGACCACAAAAATTTCCTCTATTGCAGACGGCCCCAAAGGCAAATCCCCGCAGGCCCGCTGGTCACTTTTCTTTTTCTGGTTTGACTTTTTCATTCATTTTCGCCCAGCGAAAAAGAATGTAAAGGCGAATGCCTCTCCTTGGCTTTCGGAATTATAGGGGATGAATCCACCCGGACATCACCCCCGAATGATAATCTCCGCGCATGGAGATCTTTGACAAATCCCCCGGGCAAGATTTTAAAAGGAACTTGATTTGGGGGCATGCTCTAGAATGTGGACATCACGGGGGACAAAAACTTGCCCCTATCCCTTTACTTTTATTGGTGGCCACCCCACTAAGGTTCATGTTTGTGGCTCTTGCACTTCCCGTGCCCCGAAAAAGTTCCTTGTCCAAACGGGAGGGTTTGCCCCTTTCCCCCTACCAAACCCAACTCCCTTGCTCATGTGGCTATGGATTTTTTTACGGGTTCCCTCGTCTTCCCGGGAATACCATGTTGGGGTAGTCACCATCGGTTCTCAAAGATGGTCCATTTGTTCCCCTGCCGGTCCCCCCTTTTGCTCCTCGTCTTACCAGATGTTTTTTCCAGCACATTTTCCGCTTGCTGGTCTTCCCTGCTATTTTCTCGGACCCTGGATTTCCCAAATTTGTGTCCAATTCTGGCGCCCCCCTGTATTTTTCCCACAGGATAACGGGACTTCTTTGCAAAAAAATCCAAAAGACCCAAGGGCAAGTGGGGGGGTTATCAGGTCCTGGGCAACTACCTACCCATTTTATTTTGGCACGCCAAAACACGGGGGTGATCTGTTACCCCGGGTGAATTCTAATTTTAATTTCTTAGACTCGGATTCTGGGGCCGCCCCCTTTTTCATCGTCTATGGACAACTTCTGCCCCACCCCCCTTTTCCCCTTGGGGCCCTCTGAAGTTTCCGGCCATGGGGGATCTGGTCCGCGACCCAACGGCCATATGGGATCAGACACGCCCGTCTCTGCAACAGGGTTCTGCCCCATGAAGAGCAAGAAACAAACGGAGAAACCTTCCCCATTTCCCCTTCCCCCCAGCAAAGGGGTGGTTATCACGAAGTACTCCGCCTTTTAAATCCCCCCATAAACTGGGGCCCCGGTTCCGGACCATTTTGAGGTTTTTCAAGCGCATAACCCAGTGGGCCACAACTTCGGGTTCCCCCCACATGTGGTCCCCCAACTCCTTCCCCCGTTCCCCCTTAAACCGGTGGTCCTGAATCCTTCCCCAGAAAAGTTCTCCTTCGACTCCTTACAGATGCCCCCAACATCTTTACCATAAGAGAGGTCTTGGGGCCCTAAGCCAAATTTGAGGGAAGCGTCTTTCCTCAGGATGGAAAAGGGTTTTGGGCCCGGAAGAGAGGTTCTGGGAGCCAGAGGAAATACGGACCCCTAATTAATCGGAAAATCCTTCAGGCCGAAAGAGGGGGAGGCCCAAAGGGGGGTAAAAGTCACGTATGCCCGCAACCCCATTTGGGTCGGGGGGCTCCGTGCCCCGCTTTTGGGCGGCCCACGCTGTTCCCCCCGGTTCCCCTGCATACTTCCTGGGGACGCCCCGCTCAGCTCTGTCCCGAGGGGGTTTCGCGGGGCCCGCTCCCATGGCGCCCGGATCGGTAATTTTTTATTTCCGGGCGTGCCCCTATTTAACCGCCTCTTCCTTTACCCCCCCGGAGTTTAGGGCCATTTTCTGCTGAAAGGTTCCGAAGTCTTGCTGATTACTCGTACCTACCGTTTCCTCCCTCTTCACCACGAACCTTTTGCCGCCTGTCCTGCCTTCTCCTGGTCCCCCCCCTTTGGCCTGCCTTTGATTTTTTTCCACGCAAACCCGGCTGCCCCCTCAGCAATCCCCCCCTTGCGCGGCTCTGGGGAAAACCGAGACCTACTTTGATTCCCTCCCCTGGGTGGCTTTCCCCACGCTTGCAGTCGTCCGAGGACCCTACCCCTGTCCGGACAGAGCCTGGAAACTTCCAGTAACCAGTAGAGAAGTATGAGAGCGATAACACCAAAGTTACACAAAATGTTACTATTTTCTGTTACCAGTGGTTTTGATATTTTTGGCGTGTGTTTATTTTTTTGAGGGCAAAATAAGCTGCCCTGACACTTTACACTGTTTTAAATGCCCAAAGTTTATTATTTCCCATAAAGATATAAAAATGAGAGGGGTTTTATAAATTTTTTTTTTTTAGAGATGTAGATAAACCCCCAA